>SRPZ01000063.1:0-124494 GCA_018360255.1 Claviceps maximensis
ATATATATATATAAATATATATGCGTGTGTGTGTGTGCGTGTCTGTGTATGTATGTCTGCGTGCGCGTTTGTTGTTTATACAGTAGATAGCTATGAGGAAAGAAAGATGGAAAAAAAGAAAGCAAAGAAACGAAGAATTCCAACCTCAGTCTTCACATCATAGAGGGATCATGGACATGTTTTGCTGACATACAATGATTCGCAGTGTCCTGGAGAACGGCCCTCTTGTGCCCGATGTGTCCGAAAACAAATCACCTGTCTCTACACAACCAACCCCGGCGAGACAAAGTCCCAGGCTCTGAGGCGCAACTATGAAGAGCTGCAGAAAAAAGCGACTGCCCAACAAGAGCTTCTCAGGATGATGACGAATCTGCCGGAGCAGGATGCCCAAGAGGTCCTACACAGACTCAGGGCGGGAGCGGAACCCACCAGTGTTCTGCAACATGTACAGGCCGGAGGCGTGCTCATTCAGATGGCGATACATCCCGAGACGCGGCCGCGTTATGAGTTTCCGTACCGAGCGGAAATCCCACCGGGCGACATCCCAAATAACCCTTACTTCAACTCATTACTCTACGAGGCCACGTCGCTACATCCCACCACCGCACCGAATGCAGGTCATCCGCGTGGCACTGGCGTCGCACCTGAAGCCGTCTTGGCTGGTGTCGAGTACCAGAGCATGTATTTGAAGCCGTTCCACGCCGCCGAAATTGCCGATTCTTGCCTGGAGAACGCAAGGTGCTCGTTGTGGACGGCCGTCTGCAGCGACGATGCCCTCATGCGGGACATGCTCAAGGTGTTTTTCCGCTCCGAATACCACTTCACCGCTGCCTTTCACAAAGACTATTTTCTGCAAGATCTCATTGCGCAGCGACACGATTTTTGCTCATCGCTGCTGGTCAATGTCGTGCTGGCATATGCCTGTGTAAGAGAACACCCGCTTTCCCATACATACCACACACACGCGCGCTCGCGCCCGATTCCCCTGCCTGAGAAGAAGCGCAAGAATATTGACTCCAACATATCTGCCAAATAGGCCTGCTACCCTGGTTTCTCGCAGCGCGCCGAGTACTGGAACCCAAACGCCCTGTTGTATCGTTTCTTGGCCGAGGCGAAGCGCATCTGGGAACTAGAACATAGTTCGCCGCGAATCACGACCGTCCAGGCTGGCATCATCTTCAATGTTGTGCACAACTTCAACGGGCTCGACGAAGTCGGACAACCTTATCGCCTTCAAGCCATCGTCTTGGCCAACCGGCTGTCCCTTTTCCACCGAACAACTATCGATGAGGCGGATGACCGCATGCGTCATGGAAAAGCCTTTACAGCCTGGGCCTTGTACAATTGGGACACGTAAGTAAAGCCAGAATGGTGATATTTGCCCTGATAATATCCCGCCTATGATGCCACGTTAAAATGATCATCTGCTGCCGATTTGAATTTTTCCTAATATTGCTGGTCTTGCCTACAGTCTCAATGCCTTTTGCTTCATGCTGCCACCGCATCTCAAGAAACCCCCTGAATGGCCGCTGCCAGACCCTTCAGAGAATCCTGACTGGTATGGCGAGATATGGCTCAGATATCCGCCGGGATCGACTTTGTCGCCATCCTACTTTGCCCAAGTCATCTGGTCAAGAAGTCGTTTTCGCATCATCATGAACGAGTTCTGCACAGCAGCCTACTTAGATGGGCAGGAGATGACGCTGGAAATAGCCAACCAACTTCTTGCTCGTCTACGTACATGGTATGATGACTTGCCGATACCGCTACAATCTAAAAACATTGTTCTGCCGGGACATCTGCAGATTCAGTAAGATATGAAAAAAATACCCTCCCCCGCCCCCCCCCTTTTTTTTTCGGTTTTAATGACACATGGATATGAATGACTGAAACAAATAGTGCCTACTACCATCACCTCATCCTTGCCATGTACGAACCTCTCCTCCCCCAAGGGACACCTCGAGACGCACCACAGGCGCGACAAATCGTTGACGACGCACGAAAATACCTACATACGCTAATTCGGCTGTATTATCTCCGCCACGGCTTTGACGCAATGGACCTCTTTATCGTTCAACCTCTCATGCTCGTTGCGACAGAATGCGTAGAAGCGGTCAAGGAGACCACCTCCCTGCACCAGCTCGAGGCACTGCGATCGATACTCATCCTCACGGTTAAAGGCCTCTATGAGCAGCGGCTCAATTATTACCTAGCCAAGGCGCTCTTTTGGGTCATCAGGGCACGAATGCGGGAATCCGAGGTTGCCCTGTTGAAGGGGTCGGTGCATTTGGATGACGCCGATATCGATACGCGGTGCGACTTGGTCCAGGCCGTAAGGAGCCATCTACCCGTGATCTTGATGAGGAAGAAGGAGAATACGGATGTGCATATACTCAAGAACTTAATTGAGAAGTACGTCGGATTGGCTATTGAGGGGAGATGTGTGAGCAGGGGGGAGATGGAGCCAATTGACTTGACGGACCAGACGGACTTGACGGATGATGAGAGCATGGAAGATGCACCGGTATGAGGTATGACGAGAGAACTAAGAGGAGCGCAAGAAAAAATTGTTATGATGGATCATGTTTTCTCTTCTCCTGTCTCTCTCTCTTTTTTTTTCCCGTCTGAGGTATAGAAGAGCGTCTTTTCCCTAAAGCAGACAGCTGTTCGGTCATCCTTGAGTTGCCTCATTTCCCGTGATTGTCCTGCTGGAATAGTCGTGTAGTTCCTTGAGGCAATGTGGCTACCTCGACATATCCGAGAACTAAACAGTATTGTTCAACGCCTGGGTCATGAATGGGGCTCAATATTTCCCTACCCTCCTACTTACTTCTTGTTTTTTGTTTCCTCTCTTTTTTCTTTTTTTCTTCTTCTCACGCACGTGTCATGTATTTATAATATAACTGGAGCCTCGTCAATGCCAAACGAATTCCCCGTCATTGTAGCCGCAGGAAAGGGGTTATCTAATTGGATACCCTATGAAGCTTCTGCTTCTGCTGCCGCCGCTGCTTCTTTCTACGTTCATGCAGCCGATTTCTCTGCTGATTTTTTTTTACACCCATCACACTTTATTTTTTTCCATTACTCAACTCGTTAGACAGCTATGTATAGTTTGCGCAGTGATATAGTATATATTTATATATCTGCGGTTCTTTTTTCTTGCTCCGCGTCATGTGCTGTAACCCTAGCCGTGGGTAGCACCTGTGACGAGCACTACGTAGGTTTATTAATCATGTTATAGTAAGAGGGTAATGCGGTAAGCTATGTTTCTCATGCCTCAGGCGGCGGAACTTCGCTTTTCCTGGCTGACTTGGAAAAGATGAGCCTCGTGTGTATGACTGGGATTACTATGAACGGACTTGGCAATTTACATCTTTCGTGAAAGATACATCCCTTTTGGCTGTTTGACCAATTAGCTGATTTAGTTATCACGAATCATGTACACTCTATGCTGCGAAGGTGTGCATCCGAAAATAGCTAGTAAAACCGACACGCTCGGATACTCGGATGATAAATCTCTTGAGACTGCAACCTCTCCCGAGTAACTTCGAATATGGCGTATACTATTGACATATTTGGAGAAAAATATAGATGATAATAGATATAATTGGCTGGCATATGCGCCTGTAGCAGGGGTCATGAATTGCGCATCGTTGATCATGTTCAGCGGATGCCAATATCTTCAGACCAGATATCACTGCCTTTGCCCGAGTCTTAGACAATCGCCAGGGGGGGGGGGATCACGGGGTTAGTCGTGACAAAACATGCAAAACTACATGCGACGGAAGTTTTGGTAGTTCCGTGAGGATTATTGCTGCCCAGCGAGAGGAGAGAGAACAGAATTTTTTTTGGGGGGGGAGGGGAGGGTGCCGGTTTGTACGTGTGTTTTCGTAAAATTTACCATGACCTGATATGCCGTGAATATCTCCTCAGACGTATGCTCAGTAGATATGTCACTAAAGGCTTGTGACACATGACATTAGTTTGTCGATGCAGATGCTCATCATTTGACCGGCCGAATGAGACAATAGTTTTTTTTTCCAAGAGTGTCCGTTATGTCATTTCAATGCGGAGAAGGGGCTGGAAGGTCGAGGCGGAGTCTCCGGGATTTATGCAAGGTTGCTGGTTAAGGCTGGCCGACTAACATATGTACATATGTCATGCTACGATGGACAAACGTTCTATATACAGTCCTCGAGGCTATGCCATTTGCAGGACGTCTTTTTATTTTCTCCGTTTCTATTGTCCCCTTCTTCTTTTTCTCCCCGCCTCATGTGTGGGTGTGTGGGTGTGATGAAATTCGGCTGATTTCCCCGAGTTGGTCGCATGACGTGAAAGTTGCTCTGCGACTTAGAGAGAAGAATGAGTCATGGTCCTCTCAGTCTCTTCTCCCTGACCTCTCTCCACGTTTATTGTGATAGATCAGGATATAAATACAGACAGATACATATGTAGACTCTGGTAAACAAAATTTTACCGGCACACAGCCAGTACCGACGAGCCGCTACCATGCACGACCATCTGTGGGACAAAAAACTAAAATCCTCTGGAAATAACCTGCATTAATTGGATTAATGGCAGCATCGTCATGGTATATATGTGTTGCATTTTAATGGAATAAACGAAAACGCCGAACATAATTTGCTCTCAGCTGAGACTAGCAAACGTGATGTGACAAGAACGAGAGAGGCTGTTCCCGTCTGCTCAGGGCATACACTCGCATTTATAAGATGGAGCTAGTACCGCGTGATTGAGGCGACTTCCATGATTATTCTGAACAGGCTCTGCTATTTAAACTCAAGAACAAGCAAGAAAGAAAGACAGAAAGAAAGACAGAAAGACAGAAAGAAAGACAGAAAGAAAGAAAGAAAGCAAGAAAGCAAGAAAGCAAGAAAGCAAGAAAGAAAGAAAAATCAGCTACTACAACCAGTACAACGGAAATAAAACAAAAAGCATCAAAGACGAAAACAGCACTACTCTCAGCCCATCTGTTGATTCTACATCCACGCTCAATCTCCAATTCTGTAACCACCCTAAACCATGTACGCTCCAGCTCTCTTGGCGCTGGGAATGGCTGCTCTTGTCGTGGGTCTGCCAAGTCCTCACGAGCATTACAGTGTGTGATACATCCGCGAAGGGCAAGAGATAAATTCTCGTCGACATGACATCTAATTATTCCTGCAGCCTTGAACCCGCATGGCCTCGTTGAAATGGTATTTGTCAAATCGAAGTGTACGTTTTCTTCTTCTTCTTCTCCTTCTCGTGGTCGTTCTTGTTTCCTTCGTAGTCCAAGACCTCTACCGGCTTGCTGGACTCCGTCAACATGCATAGCAATGTCATACTCTCCAACCTCAATTCTTCTCGTTTAACTTCTGGTACGATGTTTTAGACAACGGCGACTCGGGTCACGAACCAGAGAAACGGCCCGTGATTTAAGAATCCAACATTGCAGAGGCAGTCAGACTTCGCAAGCGAAGAGCTTGTTTGACAAGTTCCTATTCTGAAAGCTCGTGCCAACTCAATACGACGATTGTCAACTATCGTGCATGTGAGTATGGGCGGGGTGGGGGGAATCTCCCGTGAGCGATTCGGTTTATTTTTTGAAACCGAAGCATGAATAGGAAATCATGAGCTGGGTATTTGTTCAAATGGTCACTGTGTATGATGTGCAACTTTTCTGTGACAAACTCTGTGTGTTTCTTTTTTGTTGTTGTTAAAGTGGACTGCATGGCTTATTCTTCGCAAACCCACATGGACTCTGTCTGGTGGACAGGTTGTGGTATATGGTGCATTCGGGTGATTAGAGAACTTTGCCGGAATCGGCGCGCTTTTGCATGCACAAGGCGAACACTTGTCCCGTACTGAACTTTTTTTTCTTTTTAACCTTTCCTTTTTAGCCTAACACTAAGCTAAAAAATAAATTTATTTGTGAATCTTATTTCCGACTTCCGCTTTTCCTGCCTCATAGATTCACACATATATGGAAAATATACATTCATGTATATTCAACTTCCCCCTCATGGAACTACGCCATCACCATGCTCCTGTCCAACCCACGGCGTGCTTCCGTCCGGACATCGCTTATAGCGATCCTCAAGGGGAGTCCATCGGTCCAGCGGACGATGATAACAAGCCGAATGCCCAAGAGCAAACTGCCTAAGCGCACTCCAGTCACGACATATGCGGATGGCGCCCACGCCAGATGGCACGCCCTCGGTTTTGTTCTCCTGTGCGTGCAGGTGGCCTGTATACCGGGCTGTGTCCTCGGCCGCGCAGATGGTGTCCTCGCGGAGCACCATGAGACAGTGCGTGACGTGGTCGAATGGCCAGGTCTGCTGGCCGTTGTCGCGGAATTGACGAAGGGCGTCGCGAAGGACATACTGGTTATGGCAGCATACACACACATATACAGACACACAAACACACACAGAAGCGCAGGATTGGTTAGTCGATAAAAGGAAGATAGACATAAGAAAAAAGAAGAAATGAAGAGAGAAGAAAACGCCATGCTTACCACGCAGTGAAGAGAATGATAACCGTGGAGGACGTATATGCCTTTGGAGTGGTCCCACGGCCAGTTCTGTGAGCTCAGTATCTTGTTCTTCTTGGCATATTGATGATCAAGAGCCACAAAGCCGGCGAAGTAATCGTACTCGGGGTCATCCCATAACGGGTCGTCAATGTCTCGCTCGTCAAAGAGAATAGGAGTGGGCTGATTCCATTTCAAGTTGGCTGTACACGATATCAAGTTGGTTTTTTATGTTCTTCGTGTTCTTTGGATTCTGTTCTGTTCTGTGCTTTTTTTCCTCGTTTATATTATTCTTCCTTTCTTTTTCTTTGTATTTTCCATCTCGCCTTCTGTTGACCGTCGTCGCATTGTTGATGGTTTTGCGGAATATTTCTTACCAATGCTGGGTACAGGTGATAGATCTGGCAACACATACAGTCGAGTCACCAGCCAGCAGTTTGTAACTAGTGATATACCAAGAAGAAGTGCCAGAAGGTATAGAAGTCTCTGTCGAGTTCGGTTCAAGGACGAAGGCGGGAATATATAAGGGCGGGCTTGGTTGTCCAAGCTGTCATGACTCGTCTGCGACAGTGGCTTATATTTCTGTGGTGGCATTGCTGAACCTTTTTTGCAATGAGAGATGGTTGCTGAAACTTCTGGAACGCCTTGGCGGACGGGCAAACGGCCAGTATCAGACAGCGCAGCGGAATTCAAGACAATGTTCTCGTTGGGATGACATCAAGAATCTCGCGCTCTCTCGTGCAGAATGTTGCGTCGGTTCCTCAGTAATAAATGGTTAAAGATGGATGAGACTCATTGCTTGCAGCGGCTTGGTCGCTGAGATGAACGCCTTTTTTTTGCGTCTGGAGCAGAGTTCATGTGATTCCTGAGCACGATTGGCTCCATCTAGGTACGAACATGGCCGTGGAGAGGAGGAAAGTAGGGGAGGGATTCGGCACAAACCAGCCTCTCCATCCAGCGGCCAGTGACTGCTACGCTGTGCAAGAAAGCGTTGGAATGAAAGCGTTGAACAGCAAGGATCGACCAATTTTTTCTTCTTCTTTCATCGTCTGTTTCTTTCGATGGCCGGCCGTAGACTCCAAATCGACGGGGTCCCATGCGAAGAGGGAATAGGGATTGATAGACACGGGATCTCAGACGAGTGATGGAGAAGTAACCCATGCCGCGTTGACCGGACGGCAAAGAAAAAGGCGATCCTGCAGAAACGGCGGGAAAACGAATCGACGACGGGATGATGTGCAGTACATAAACCAGGATGATGATGCCAATACAGCCCTGACACCTCGATCCAGTGAGCGAACGAGACCGCAGATTTTCGGGAGTCGTGCAGGATTTGAGATGGTCCGCCAATGAGGAACGGCGGGGAACGAGGGATCAAGAGCGTGGCCCTGCCTATAGCTGGTCCAATAATGATAATTGCAACTGTATGGCATAGAATCGGACTATGACTAGAAATGGAAGCAAATCTAAGAGTACAACGAATGGAAGAACGCAGGAAGCGAACTTTTGACACTGGAAGCCAAACGACGGCCGCAGGATGCATGAACCTTCCAGCACAACACGGGCTCTTTCATGCGTTCCCTGCAACCCAAGCGGAATTCTTGGTCGACATTTTAAAAGGTTGTTTTCTGTTCCACCCATTTGTGTTTCAGCAACCCCTCACTGCATGAAATCGGGCCAACATGTCCAAGCATACTGGTCAGAGAAGAAGACATAGGCTGGGGAAAGAAAAAGGCCAACATGGCCTGGTCTGGCCTGGTGCGGGTTCAAGAAGGCACCTTGGTGCTGTTTCTGATGGCATCGCGCCATTGGATGCCAGTTCTTGTAGTCAAAGGGCAAAAAGGGAGGACAAAAAAAAAGAGAGAGAGAGAGAGAGAACGAGACAAAGGTAAAGAAACCGCATTGAAGTGGCGGCTTGATCAACCAACACAAGAGCGAGACAGCGGAAAAAGTCAAACATATTTCTACACTCGCCAAGAACGGGATACGGCTCGATGTGAAGTGTGAGCCGCAATCCTTCTATCCTCGTTGGATTCCTCTTCTTCTTCCTGTCTTCCGAGCCTTCACTTGTATAAGCATTTCTCCAAAGTCAATAGAGTACCACTTTCCGTCCCCGGTTTCTCGATACATGTTATGATGACCCATCAAACCTCAGTCACCTACGATATGGCTGAGCTGGCTCTGGCAGAAAAGAGTGTCGTCTATTTCCTCTTGCTCCTCATAAACATTGTCTCGCCGATTACAATCCCTCTTCCGGAAGATCCCGAGTAGTACAATATTTTGAGTCTGTCATGTCAGACCATTCAGCAACAGATCTGGTGAGCGTCAGCGGCGTGCTAATGGGTCTTGGAGTCGTGACCGTTCTATTACGCTTCTATGCCAGACGGCGTCAGAAGGCGCGTCTATTGGCCGACGATTGGCTCATGGTGCCTGCTTTGGTGAGTCGTACGGCGCCTTCAATCCTGAATGGGAGGGGAACAAGTAACCAACACTTGATGGGATAGGCAACCTTTGTTGGCGCCTGCTCGTGCATCTTCTATGGTATGAGCTGCCATTCCGTATTTTGTTATTCCTTCTTTTACGTTCCGTCTATTTTCTTCTTTTTCCTGACAAGAAGTTGTTTCCCGAACCGTAGCGCTGACCTTTTTGCATCTTGATGTAAATAGCCGTGCACATCCAGGCTTTTGGATACTCAACGTTTGAGATATCCAAGCAGCAGCGAGAGGCAACCCTGGAACGGTCCGGAAAGGTGGGCAGATGAATTGGCTTTTTTTTCCTCTTTTGAACTACTTCCTCGTTCAATTGTTTCATTTCTTTATTCTTTTTTGCATTTATCTTATGAAACCAGACGAGGAAAAAAAAACTAAAAAAACTACAATCACTAATACATCTTCGTCATTGCGAATGCACACAGGCCCAAATCGCCCTCAATCTCTCCTCCATAGTCTGTCTCGGCAGCGTCAAAGCAAGCGCTCTTTTGTTCTATAAACGTATCTTTTGCGTCTCCGGCCGCAAATCCGCTTTCAATATCATCATCATCGCCTTGCTCGTCCTCGTCGCCTGCTGGGTTGTTACATTTGAGCTTCTCCTCGCGTTTCAGTGCGGCACGCATTTCTCCGCGCCATGGGACGGCACTCAGCTCAAGTACTGCACCATGTCGTATCCTGTTTTGCAGGCGCAGGCCATTTCCGACTTCTTGTTCGATGTGCTGGTCTTAGTCATGCCTGTATATCCGGTGATGCAGTTGCAGACGACGCTGACTAGGAAAGTGGCCATTGTGGGTATATTTCTCCTTGCATGCATGTGAGTTGTTTGTCCCTTTCTTTCTCTCTACTTCCTTCCCTCAGTGGCCGGCATTCATAGCTGACAATTTGGAATGCTAGAGGTGTCGCAGCGGCGATAGCCAGGATGGTTATCATTATTCATCTAGTCAACGGTGAGTGCCTCTGTTTTTGTTCTTGTCATAATGCTAGCCACTATTTCTCCTGGCCTTTTCAACAAGAGTTATAAGAATGAAATGCTAATTCCTTTATTACAGTCGGACAGACCACCGTTCACAAGGTTGACCCTGAGAGTAAGTGGCTTTCATGTTTTCGGAACGAGCTTTCAAGGCTTCACACGATTTTCCGTATAAAACTGACGCCCAACCTTCCTGCAAAAACAGTGTACTTGTCCAGAGTCGTGTTTTACTTTATTCTAGAAATGGGCTGCGGACTTGTCGCTGTAAATCTGCCCTCGATCTGGATGGTCTTTACATCAGTCGCGCCAGATGCTCTCCTCCGAAGCATCCGCAGCGTCGTCTCCCTCGCATCCTTCCGCTCCAGTCGGTCGAGATCTTCCAAAGAGCGCCCCAACCCCGAACCCCTCAAGTCAGTTGCCTCGTGCTCATCGGTCGCGCCATTATCATCGCGCGTCATGGGGCCTATCTATGAAACACATGAGTTACAATTCCCGCTACCCGTCTCTTTCATGCCAGAGCCCGTACCACTAGTCGGAATTCATGTCAGACACTCGACGGAGGACCAATATCTGAGCGATAGTGAAAAGACGTCGTCAAGTCCGCGGGGATGGACGAAAGGTATGAGACGTTGCAGAGAGAATTGCGAGTAGAAAAATTTCACGTCTTATTTCTGAAGGATGCACAACGATTGGCTTTCTTGTGTTGCGCACATACATATGTAGGTGTATATTCTGGATGTGACAATTTCTGTACCCTGCGACCGAATGTATATATAACCCCGGCACGGAGTGCTCAACGGGAAAATATTCCACAAGCTTTACAGACAACAGCCTTTTTCTGGATCAGGGTTTAAAAAAATGGGCAAGTATTGTAGCAAAGCTCGGATGTGTCAAAAGAGAACAGTAAGAATTTGGAAATTACTAGCTCTCCATACTGAAGTGATAAACGACAAGAAGTCTAAACAAAGTCGTTCAAAGAATCAGTATGACAGCATATCTTCATATCTTCTTGAACCATTGAACCGCAAAAGAACTGCCCAAAAAAAGGTGGACGCGGGAGAGGCTTGCGGCGCCATGACAGGTGGCAGAGGGTATTCCCGAGATCTGATAAAAGCCGGGACGTGGCACAGGTACTTCATTGGTGCGATCATCGGCACAATGCTCCGCCGCTTCCCGCTTCGCCCATGAGCTTGCGATATCTGATTGGCTGACTTAAATAGGCTTTCTCCTTTTAGTCAAGCTTGGTTTATCACCGTTGAGGCCGTGGTGTTGAATCGGTGGACGGATCACAGGGTGTCGCCTCGGTCGTTTCTTTCTTTCTTTCTTTATTCTATGGTTTGTCGCTTTCCCATGGCCCAACAGCCCAGTACTGAGAAGTGAGCAGAATGAAAAACGAGTTCTGACTGGAATATGCCCGCCGATCATGACGCTGACATGATGTCCTGGACTTCTCATCTTGCCTTGCATTATTAACCCCATCCGCCGCCATCGCTTGGCTGTTTGGTCGGCCGGATTTCCACGTGCCGCGTGGTTGAATTGCGCCGATCCCGGCAATAGGTAACGATTTTTGGTGCCTGAGATTCCTGAGACATGGCTGCCCAAAACATACCGAAACACTGTGGAGAGACAAGATTGCTGAATTGCTTTGCCTCGCGTTTCGTCGCCGCCGAGTACAAGACAGGAAAAAAAACAAAAACAAAAAAAACAAAAACAAAAAAAAACAAAAAAAAAGAAGAACAAAACCATCATCTGTGGCGCTTTTGCAGCATTTGGTTTACACACAGCATGTAATATTAATTTACGCAAGTTGCGGAATGCCTCGTATGACTTTGACTTGTCACGAGCCGTGTTCTTCTTTCGTCGTCACCCATTTTCCCTCCCGCGTCCTGCAACACACTGAAAGGCGAGATATTGTCTACCCTTGGAGTCTGTCCGCACAGCGACAGTGGTCGGTCATCAGGCAGGCTGCTTCGAGGCTGAACAGAAGCATGCTCCGACCGTAGCCTGCATGTACTTCCTGATCTACTATCATGCACAGTCACTCCGAGAACCAGTTCTGCGAACCAAAAAAATGCTGTTGCATCGACGACTGATGGCGCCGTCTTGTTTCCCCTTTCCTGCGACATGACGCACAGACGCCCGTCCAAGATCCCGAGGCGCCACAGGCCACGGACAGATCGCCAAGATGAGGCGCGAAAACAAGCCCCCGATCTTTTCTCACATATCCCAGAGTCCCTGATCTCGAAATGTGGAACGGGCGTGTATCTAGGGCAGATTGTTTGTGCCCCCAAATTTCGTGCAAGATCCTGTAATTTGTGGTTCCTGTGAACCCAACCTCTATCTCAGCCCTTTTTTTTCTTTTCCCCCCCTCCCTATTTGTGGTTTTCTCTTTTCTTGTCTAAACCTTTCTTTTTCTTTCATTTTTCCACCCCCCCCCCCCTCCCATCCCCACCTACTCTGCAAATATCTTTCTCTTCAAATGCTGTGTTACCGGGGCGCTGGATTCAAAAGGTCGGGAGCATGCATATATATATATATATATATACACATGATATTCCTACCCAGCTATTCGGGGTGTGTAGGGAGGCAGGCAGATGTGCCAGTCCGTCGGACACGCAAAAAAATGAAGATCCTCGCCTTCCCTGGAGTCGAGACCACCCGTTGCAGTTGTCTTCCTTTATTTGTCGGCCCAGCCGTACGCATCTTGTTGGGAAAGCCGTGTGATGCTCAAAAAGAGGTGAATAAAAGAACGTTCCTTCATATCGGCTTGGCTGCGTCTGCGCAATGTCCCTTATCTGTCGAGCCAGCACGAGAATTACTGCGGTAAGAAGTCGGTCACCAGGTACGTGGGGCTCATCCATAGCCACGATCATCCGACACGGTTGGTGAGCATGAACTTGCATCAAAAGTCATGTTTTTCAGATGCTCACATGGCGCCGCGACTGCTTTGATGAGAAGTGACTGACGATAGGACTGCTCTGATTGTCTTTGGTCAGACAAGTCATTTTTGTCGAGCGCGACGTCAAGGTCGCTCGAGAGATTCTCTCCACGTTGAAGTTGAACTATCCAGATGGTGCCGTGGGTTTTGAAGAACGAGGTTGTCAGCTTGTTGGAAAGAACATGCGCCCTGAATACGAGCGTTCTTGCCAAAGCTGGGATCGTAACGATGTGCTCTGCTCCGCGGCAACAACGAGTTGGCAGACGATCTGACGGCCAGTGCTGTGCTCGTTTGACTCAAAGCTGCCCAAGGATACTCATCTCGTGGTGTCTCGGCATTCCAATATCTGAATTGTGATGTTCACGACTGCATGTTGTTTCAAGGATCACGGCTGCGCTCATTTCCCAGGAAGGTGGTCCACCCACTTGCTGCTGCGTCTTAAATATTGCTAGAAAATAAGATCCAGAACTTCTTGATGACTACCAGGCTAGTCGCAGTCGACAAAAATCCCGCGGAAACTGTCGTTGGCGCCTTTGCTTTAAAGAGCCAGACATCGAATCGTTTTACTTCCACACGCAAGGATATTGAGCTTCGAACGTCAGTAGATCTGGTAGTGCGCTTGGCTTGCAAAGCAAACTCAGTTGTCCTCGTGGCGTTTTGACTGCACACTTCTGGATTTGGGAAAACTTGGCGCGCCATTGCTATTGCATTATGAAGATGCCGCTTGATTAACTCTGTCAGTTATGGCATGTGTGGGAGCGGGAAATATGGCAGATCAAGGACGTCTGAATCGGGCGCAGAGTTGCCAACCACGTGGTATGGACATACAGTAGGGTTGTGGGGAGAGTGCCTCATTAGTTGGATCCAGTAAGCATGTGTTCCGAGAAATTGGACAGGCTTGCCGGATTAGCTTAGTAGTACGAAACTTTTCTCTGTATGAGCGTGTCTCTTCCTCTCCCTCTCCCTGTTCCCTCTCCTCCTCCCCTCACTTTGGGTACCTGTCGTATTTGCTTCATTTTTTTACTGTAAGAATATGACGTAAACAAAGCCTGCTAGATGTCTCCGGGAACAAATATGGTTTCGCGGCGCGATCTTGGCTCATGACCGATAAAAGCCGCGTCTTTGTGGAGTCGCGACATGTTTGAAACCGACTAACGAGCAAGTTCATGGGGACCGGGAATATGGCTGAGATAACGTAGAACCAGGGGGTACCTTCAGTCTAAAATGAAGTGCCTTCCTTTTTTTTAAAAAAAAAAATAAAAGAAATAAAGAATAGTATTGTTATGGGTTAGTACAAATATGAACATGCTTAAGATATGAAATTATATACATTGGTCATATTTCGAAGCAAATTAATCTCTTCTCTTCTCTTGAAAAGGTATACATCACAACTTGATGTCTTTCCTTTGCTCTTGGTCGAGGTGTGTGTTATGCAGTATAACTTGTAAACACTTCTATTTTTGTTGGAATTCTTTCCCCCTTTACAGCCCCAGCATAATGAACTAAAGACCTTTACAGTCATGCAACGTGAACAGCAGACAATTTCGGCCGATGGAACATGTCAGATCCATCACTATCCATCATCTTTATACACATGTGCGTACAACGTCATCTTCGTCACGCTCTGTTCCGACAAACCTGCCAAGCCAGACCAAACTTGTCGCCACATGCCGCTCTCGCATGCGCGTGCAACGGTTCATGCGCATGCAGCTCAGCCCTCATTGTCAACTTGCCCATCTGCAACGCGGATATCACCGATCATGAGCGTAACCGTTCGAGCATCCTTGTCGTGGAACGCTCGGCTCGTAGGTGGCGTCAGGGATTCCCACATCCCGCCATTTCTCCATCTCGAATAGAAGAAGCGGAATGGTAGCAATACCTGGAGCTGAATTCTATGCGAGGGCGAAAGATAATATTGGTATTAATAATAATATTTATTATAATAGGAAAAGATAGACCATGCCAGTATGATCAAGTTTATGTGCCGCGTCAAAGGACAGTTTTTTCGCTTTCCCTTTTCTTCAAAGGGGTGCGTACATCCATCCCATTTTACAATCTTACTATCCCCATCCCACTGTCCGGACGTCCTACTAGAGTAGACGGGCGGGCTGGCTGCAAGATCCCCCCACCCCCCTCGCTACAGGTGAGGCGGAGAATGTAACGCTGTAGACAGGAAAAATGTTTTGCATATATGTCACACAGTTTGTCTCACTCATAATTCTACTTCATTTTTTCTCACACAATTCAGAAATATTTTGTTCGGATTTAATCTCGTCCCTAGTCTTGATATATAAAAAAGAACGGAAAAAGAATTTCACAAAGTCAGCCGCCTAACAAATAATCTTTTTGTTAATTTCTTTTCCTCCCTTTTTCTTTTCTCTTTCTTTTGTGTTTCGCGTCCTGTATCTTGACATCTACAATAATCAGAGCATAGCAATATGCCAGAGCAATCTGGTGAGGATCTTCGTGAAAGACGGCGTCGTCAGAACCGTGAATCTCAGCGGCGCTGGAGTACGAATCTTACAAAAGCACAACCAGAAGCAGAACCCAAGCAGATAAAACAACGCAATATTCATAGGAAACACCTGTGCTAATACCTAGACGTAAAAAAAAAACGACAATGGCTTTAGGACAACGTCACAAGAAATCACATTCGAAACAGTCGAGGCCGCGCATGTGTGATGCTGAAGACGACCTCCGCGGAACGTCGTCCTTATCGTCGTTATTATCTCCACTGACCTCGCTTCCGTCTGATTTTCTTGCGGAGCCATGTGGGATAGCCGACGATAGGGTCAACTACAAAACGAGCTGGATTGATTCACAGCCGGCGGCGGCTGAAGCGGCGGAGGGTCTACCAATTGAGCCATGGCATATGGGTTTCACGGCGATAGGCGGCGGCGATCAAGTTAATGGTGTACTGCGAAACCAGAGCGAGATACTCTCGAACAAGGTCATTGAAGGGTACGGCAACAACCAGTCATATATGCATCACGCGAGTGCCGGCGGCTATCCAATGTGCTCGACCCCGTTCTCACACCTAGACTTGAGTATTATCAAGGAAGATGGCGAATACAGACGCGGCATTTCGCGGAGCTTGTCGTCGTCAAACCAAGCGCTAGGTGGAGACCACTCACTTGATCTTGAGGTGAGCAGAGGGAAAGGGGATGAGCTCAGAAAGAGAGACAAGAGGAATATGTTCAAATCAGTCAGATAGAAAGACTGACATGGTGCACAGGACAATGAACAGAATTGTTATTCTACAATGATAAAAATGGAGCCAGAATCACAAAACAAAGAATTACGATCCCCCGCCGAGATGGCCATCAACGAGGTGCAAGAGCTGTACAGTATGGGAGTGAAGGTTGGTTTCTTGAAGAAAGATGACCAGGTGCAGGATTACCTAGCGGGCATGAAGCGAATATATCATAGGGCGCCGTATCTGAGAGATGGGAAATATCAGGGATGTTTCTGTGGCTACTCTGGGAATAATGTCTACGAGTAGATAAGATAGCTGAATGTTGTCGTGTAAGAAAGAGAGAAAAGGTAATTAATTTCTTGTTTCCTTTCTGTTTCTTTTCTTTCTTTATTTCTTTTTTTTTTTTAAAAAAAAAAGGAACAAAAGCAGATGAATGCTTCTGGAATGGAGTAATTTACAATAAATGTATGCGCTGAGGAGTTCAAGAACAATGAGTCACAACCGCACACGAATTAATTTTCAGTCTAGATATTCAGACCATTGCTTTCAAACGACTCGACTTGTCTTATTCCGGTTTTCAAGCATATAGAGATAAAACATGGGTTCTTCGAAGCGTATCATCATCGGGACACACAAGATGTGGGAGGTCCAATTACAGTCATAGTACGGATCCCTGATATTAGGATGACGCGCAGCCTCAGCCGCTATTACCTGGGCCATTTCTCTCAGCACATTGACGACGCAGCCTTGAAGACTCTGCCGCCACGCTAGCAGGGGCTGAACTGTGTGGCTTTTCCAGCTCAATCTTGGCCTTGATCCGTCCGATCCATCTAACCTGCGGCAAGTCAACCCTTGATCCGCGGGTAAGTTGGCCCATTAATTTCTTTTAGATTCCTGTGAGTCAGGACAGCAGCTATTGGCCGACGAGCCGTTTGGGACTGCTGCCTCGGGACATCCCCTGCCATAAGATCACTCGTCAGTTTCTTGGTCTTGGATTGGCTTGGGATCTAGCCAGCCGCCGCTCGTCGTAGGTTATATCACTAACATCTGATCATTTAGAACCTGATGACAAAGCCATTATGAAGCCAAAGAAGAATAATACCATCCGAAAGAAATGATCAAGTGAGATTTGGACCCTGAGCCCTCCTCTCGGGCACACACACCATTTCCTGAGGGTGGCCTACCGTCTATGACAATGTCGTTACGCGAAAGGCGACCGCAGCCCCTGTTGACTCTTTCAAATGATGAGCAACATGCTACCCGAGGCCCAATAACAGACCGCCACCGCGCCAATTGCCTTTCATTCGCCCTGCAAGGAAAAAATCAATGTTAAACACAGTACTTCTTCTAGTTCCATGTACTTTGGCTTGTATCTTCACTCTAAAAAGAAGTGTATATGCCTTGTTTCTTTGAACTTCTATCTCTAAGCTAGGGTACTCAGCATGATGAAAGAACGAATGACGATATTTAGGCCATGTTTTCTTCTTCTACGCTGCATCCCTTGTTCTTCGGTATTACGAGTCAAGTGAACAAGGCCCGCCATGCACTCCAACCTGCCACACATCTGTTGCCAACGCCAATACTTTAAACCCCCAGTGGATCGCCGTGGTGCCGACCGCAAAAATACAAGACAGGCCTCTTTTTTTAGATCTCTTCCGACGCATGCTCCAGAAGAGTACTTTATGTTGGGTTGAGGTAGGTAGTGGTCTATTACTTCCAAGCATTTCCGCTACAACGTTCTGGGGCTATATAATCAACAGAAGACCATGTCGCTACCCTGCCAAGCCATTCTGCTGAAGAGTGAGGCTGAGCACCGAGGGAAGCAGTAACATCTGGCTTTTTATATTGGTCCTTTGAATCGAGCGACGACTATAGATGGACAGTGACGTTCCCCAGAGGACATGGGAAAGAAGAGGACGGGGCGGTTGGAAAGTTGGTCTGCCTAGAATAAACAAAAATGCAATGCAGGTTGCTGTTTTCGTGTGGGCGGGAGAAGGCTGTAAATCCGGATACCACGAGGCTTATAGCTTACTGAGGTGGCAACGCTAGAAAATCGGCATGTGAGTATTTATGTCTGTGGCGCTCGTTTCAAATCACAAGCACGTGCGCCAGTATTGCTGCTCGATGATCTATTACACGAATAAATAAATGCGTGTCATCACATCTCATTGATTGGTGCGTCAGGTTCCTTCTCATAATGTCTTAGCGAAAGCCCCAAAGTTGCCATTCAACTCCGGAGACAAAAGACAAAGACAGCTTTATGCCGATAAGGCCGCAACTTTAGTATGACTTATGAATTTAACATCTTCTTTATCTTGTCCACATGAAGTTTCAGGATATTTCTTTTATGACATTGTTGGGATAATCTAGATCTAAGTCATGCCTGTGTAGCAGGCACCAATACTGATATTATGGCACGAAATAATCCGGACGTTAACGGATTTCTGACTTTGTTCTTTTTTTTTCATCTCTTGCATTGCTTTTCTCATTGAGACGCAGAGCAGGGTATATTAAACAAAAAAGCCGGGGAAAACATCATCAGCCTTTTTAGCAGATATAAGTGCTATTATTATTAGACTAATTTTCGAGGCTTAGAAATAAGAGATTGTTTTTAATAATAATCATTAACTTTAGCTCTCTAAGGTGCTCTAGAAGCTCAAGCTCCTTTTATAAGCCCCTTAGAATCCTGTACTCTTTTTTATATAAGGTCCTTAAGTCTAGAAACCAAAGGTTTAAAGGTATCCGTTATTCTGGGCTATACTATTTCTATCTAATGCGTCAAGTTAGCCAACATCACACGCGCGTTAAGAGACTGTAATTTAGTGTAGTTAATAGGTTTTGTCTACTAAATTATTCACGTTTCTAATAGCGTTTGAGATAGCTACATCTAGCCCTGGAAACTACTATTCTAGCTACCAGTAAAAACAATGGAATCAAAGCCCTTTTTATAGTAAATTCTATAGACCTAAGTATTATACTAGTACTTTAGATTCCCCTATAAATTCAGAAATAATCTGTCTTACATTTAGGGGAAACTAATGCCTTAAAATGAATATCGAAACGTCATCTTCATAAGATAAAGGCAGAAGACAAGAACAATTAAGCTCAAAGACAGAAATTATTCATTCATCACTCATAAATGTAGCAAAGCCCATTTTTAGTAGGACTCATTCGCTCTCCAATAGAAATAGGTTTGTCAAAGGCAAAGTACATCATATCATCGAGCGTTCCGTTTCTCGAAGGGGGGGCTAAGAGTAGAGTCAGTATTTTGTCTTTTGTCGACAGTTTCATGGCGCGATTATACATGATGCCTAAAGAGAGAAGGGGGCGTCAAGTGGTGGTGGTGGATAGAGGGATTGTAAGTGTGCGCATATATGAACTCACTATTCTGAATGGTCAGTGTCCCATCCAGGGCATATTCTCTTGTTTCAAAATCCAGCGCCTGCCAGATAGTCCAGAGGCGGTCTATTTGGCTGTGAAGGAAAAAGAAGAGCGGATCTACTGGCGCGTCAAAGACGTCGTTGTCGTAGCATGAGATGAAGTTATGTGGTTCGCCGTGGGGAGTTGCATAAAGATAGGGGTGGAATGTGTGGATGTCTAAGCAATGGTGGATTTCAGTTAGTGAGTTGAATGATTTAGATCTCTTGACCATACTTCAGTCACTGCTCATCGCTTCTTCTCATCAGTCCAACTGCGTCTTTTTTCGTCCCTCCAAACCTTTTTTTCTCCAACCAAAAAGGGGTGGCGAAGAGGTGTGCCAACAAGAACGGATTGCAAAAAGGAGAAGGGGGAGAAGGGGGAGGGGGGGGGTTTACCCGTCATATTGACCAGCATATTGTTCACAATTTCATATGTATGCGAGTTGATCAATATAGTGTTGTTAAAGTCACGAATTAATCGGCGTGGATTAAAGCCCAGTGCGTCGTGTCGGGGATTGGGCTTGACGGGTACTCCATTACGCACGTTGAGGGGCACGACCGGCCCAAGATGCACCTCCCAGTCAACAAAGGGCCCTCGCTCAACATATCCGCCTCCCGTGCCAGGGTCACAGAGCCAAGTCCGAGGGTGAGGCACCGGGATAGGAGCGATCCTAGTAGTCGCGTTGCGGTTGGGGACATAGGCGCCGTTGCCAGACATGGACGTCTTGGAACCATCAATGAGCGGATTCGCATGAAATGGCAGATGAGCATACTTTGAAATGTCCCAGTAGGGCTGATAGCCCGAGTAGCCGCACTCTTCTCGGAGTGCCGTCTCGTAGAGCTGAAGAAAGTGGCGATGCCAAGGGAGGAACAAGGCCGTAGCGTGAACCTTCAACGTCATCATTATATGTGCGGCTACAAAGTCGTCGTAGCGATTTCGAGCACCTGGGGCCAGTTGCGGATCGATTCGTGAGGGTATCGTGCCAAGACATTTGACGGCGTCGATGTACTCCATACGTAGTTCGCGGCTCATATCACCCCTTTTTTGTGTGTGTGAGAAAGGAGTAAATTGATTGCTCTGTGTCGCAAATCATGTATTTGCAAGTTATGATTCTGATTATTGGTTTAAATTTTAGTACAAACTTACCATTCTTTTCGTACGGCAATATTGTCCGGCCTACAAGAATGGCCGTATCCCGTAAGCTTAATCTTTTCCATGGTGTTATGTTTGTATTTTTCGACCAATTTTGCCATCAAACTCTCGGCTGGGCTCGCAGTGGCGATTGTTAAAGCTGCGAGGACGCATGCTGCCCAGCATTTTAGAATTGATAACATCATATTCTCCCCGTTCGTTTGCATTTATGCCTTTGGAATTCTTTCGTCCTCTTTGACCTCGAATGGCTTCGGTCTGAGTCAGGGAGAGGTAGAGGGCAATGGAGTGGTTGATATGGGAGTATGATC
Organism: Claviceps maximensis; assembly: GCA_018360255.1. NCBI lineage: Eukaryota > Fungi > Ascomycota > Sordariomycetes > Hypocreales > Clavicipitaceae > Claviceps > Claviceps maximensis. The sequence goes on from SRPZ01000063.1 coordinate 21,003, forward strand.
TCAAGTAGCTGCTTTGTCGAATTATAGTCGATTCATGCTTCATGCGCTTCACATGTTTATTGTGTATGAGGGATTTTAAAATAAACAAAATGATAATATGTAGCAAGCACGATTAAATGTGACCCCTCATGTCTTTTTAATGATAATAAGAAAGCTGTCGTATTATTAATGCTAAAAGTCCTGATAATCCTTCAAACGCGTATAACAGATCTTAATAAGTAAGTAATCCTGTTTTTAGTGGACGGGGTTATACTTGGGTATTGTTAAAGCAACTCGAAAATTGCGGGATTTACTAAACCTTCATAGATGCTCCTTTCTTACTCAGTCAAATGTAAATTCCAGCAAAGAGGCAAATTTAAAACCTTGATAACTGAGTCGAGATCAAACTTCCCATACATGTGGGAGACGGCGGCTAGTTTGCGCAAAACCAAGATGCCGACGACCACAGAAATAGCCAACTTTTTTTTGTTCTTTTTTCCCTTCTTTGACCGTGGAGAAGGCTGTTGTGTCCCCTGCAAATTCTTTGAGTCAGAGGATAATATGAAAGGGTGAGTGATTTACTTGGACACTTGTGAACGGCATTCCTTCCAAGGAAAAAGTGCGACCGTGTCGGTGCATGATCCAAGAAATCCTACATCTTACAGATATTTTCCGCTCCCTTTGCAGCTATCTCATTGGATTGACCGGATTAATCATTTACAGCATCGACCAAACTGACAATTTATCGGCTCCCGCCGTGCGAGAGGAGCGGTATATCTACGTCGCTCTGCCGTTGACACACGACCACATCCCGTGCATATACCACGCTCCGCTATACATTTTTAATATAGCCGGGCAAAGCGGAGAAAAAAGCAGAAACATCAAATTGATGAACTAGCGAGCGCCTTGGATGTCCCGCGCAACACGCCGGTTATCGGATAGATAGCGCTCAAGCTTTCCCTTTCACAAACAATCTTACTTGAGGCTCTCTCTCGCTACTATGTCAGGATATTCACTTTTGGCAAAAAAAAGGTCATGTCTTCAAACTTTCTGCAGCTTCGGCTAGACCTCCAGCAATATATCTCCTGCTTCTTCCTTCTTCCCGATTGTTTAGCGAATATACAGAACTATGCTTAGCAATGCATAACTTAGCAGTGCGTTATGGGATAAATTTCTCGCTCTAGACGCAGCTTATCAAGGCAGGTATAGGGCATAAGCTAAGAGCTTATTGTAGGTATTTTATAGTACTATAGATTGAATCCCTAACACAACTAGCCGTCTCTCTCAAAGTGGTACATGGTATGTTCCAGCGTCTCCTCGAAATTTACGCAATTAATACATGAGGAAATCGACTAGTCACGCTTCAGCCATGGATCCGAACTTTGATCCCTCTCGTGCGACCCACAACGCTCTTCTCTCCCGTCATAGTCTTGATCATTGGTAATTGAGCACACCGCTACAAAAGACACTGCAGGTGTACCCTGTCAAGCGTATTCTGCCCATGAAGAGATATATAGCGTTGAAAATGATGGATTACTCGTCGCATGGTGGTAGAAAGAAAAGTAGTGCTGGTGCTGGTGCTACGACTTCAATAGGATCAATGCCGGCCACTTTTTGACCGCCAGGCGTTCCGCCTCGCTAGCTAGCAAGGTGTCGCGACATCGGCTCTCATGATTTCAAACTCTGCGAACTGTTCCCAAATGGTTCAAGGGTCTAAACGAAGGCGAACTTATCCCACCAACCGGGCTTGCATGACGTACTCTCACGCGTCCGATGGTTATTTGTCGTACCCAAAGTAAAGCCGTCATGGTCTTGAAGGAGTGCATGATATTCGTTTGGTATCCGACGCTGGCTCCCAGTGTTGCTTTTCGTGCAGCTATTCATGCAGCTGTCCCACCTCGCTTCGCGCCTGTTGTGGACTGACCTAGAGGTATATGCCATCTAGAGTCTATAGAGTCACTACTAATCATCGTCCATAAGGGGGAAAGGAGTTTCCGCCTCCATCACGTATCTCGGCAATGACGGCCAGGCTGGCCACAAGGTTCAAGTGTATGCCGTGCAGCATCAATGATGTCTTTGCCCCGAGTACTGGCGAAAGGAGGCTGCAAAAGCAGCAAAGAAAGCAGCAAAGAAAGCAGCGACATGGCCCACTACTATATCCATACGTCTTCTGGTTGATCAGGTTGATGTTAATGCTACAGCGTAACATCATATCACTCCGCCTCAGCCAAGCCGGCCCCTGACGCTCCTTTCAACCTGGTGCCCCTGTTGAACGTTGACATTTCTTACAGTTATTAATGTTACGGCGCCGAAGCGATTTCGAGCTTGGTAGTACGTGTTGTCTTGTCGTTTCCACACAAGAAAGATCCTGCGAACCAGCCAGCCGATGAACGACAACAAATACGACAACAAATACGACAACAAAGCGACGACAACAACAACAATAACAATAACACCACATTGTAGCGGCGTCTAATCGTTTCGTCTCGGGCCTCGGGGTGAACATGAGGAATTTGCACAGATATCGGTGTCAGAGTCCGGAAGACCAATCTCAAAAACGTGGATTGATGTTTGGCTTTCGCAAGTCATCATGTTTGTGGGAAGCACCATCATAAATACACGACTTCCGCGTCTATGTTTCGAAACTCCGACGATAGCAGCCGTGGGGCAAGCATCAGTCGGAACGCCTGCGCTAACAATGCGCGTAGAGTCGTCGTCGTCCCAGAGATTCGACCGACGTTATCAACAGCTCGCATCATTCCAGAGACCGTCCCAGACGAAAGAAAGAGCAAGTACCAAGACGACAACAAAAGAATTGTTCCTGGCCAAATGTTCAGAGACAGCCAACGCCTGATTGTCAGATTCATGGGCCGGAATGTCCATTCGTCACGGGCCTCGATATATTTGAACGCCTTGATCAAAGTTGACCAAGCAAGGCCTAAATATTGCGGCGCTTATCATGATGGGTAGGCGAGCCTTTTCTCTCTCCTGATGGGCCTTTCTTCATCGCGGCCATGGGCACAACCGATTTGGTGGATGAAAAATAAAAACTCGGGCGCGTCTCAAGTGCTCGCGCCATCGTCCCGAGACGTTGCGGGAACTAACGCATCTGACGGCCACGTGTCTCGCGTTATCTGTCTCAGTACGGTGCTATGGTCCTGCCTTTGTTTGTGCATCGTCGACCGCGTCACGTCGCAGTTGTGTCATATGTGTGGGCACGTCACGGCCAGGAATGTGCGCCGCCCGCAGCAACGAGCCGTCGGAGGTACGACGTGGCAGCCAGTGGCTGAAACGAAGCTGCCAAGTTTGAACAGTAGTGCATATATGCATACATGTATATTGATATATAGGAACTACAGTGACTCCAGGTAATCCCGAACATTTCGCCATACAATTTCGGTGTAAAAAGTTTCGGAATTACCTACGACCCACTGTATATGAACCTGTGCTGATATGTAGTCCACGTGAGCAGCCCGGGATGAATGAATGGGAAATCTGTGGCCGTTGTGCATGCGTTGTGAACACGTCTTGCTTATCACATGTTCTTTTTGAATGGGTGTGCAAACCTCTATTTTCTTTTTCTGTATATTTGCCATTTTTCTGAACGGAATCGAAATGGTAGAGGCAATGCCCTTTTCTTTATGATACTCTACACCTCAAAAGTGTTGTACTTGTTTCCATGTCCGTTAAATTCGGCATTCGTGAATATCTTCAAGACGCGCTTCTCTTGTAAATATATAGCCATGTAGGAATCATACTCACCACTTCCGAATTGCTATTATTAGGTCAGCGTGCCCCATAACACACCCGCCCCTTGGCAAAAAACATTCATCACAACCTAGGATTTGCCTGTTGTGGGTATCAGGAACGCCATTTCGTGGGGGGGGATTGCCGGGATTACATGGAATACTAAATGGTTGAGGAAACCCAAAAAGAAGAATCCGCCGCCGGCAAACAGAGTTGCGTCGCAGCACAACTGACGGGTATTAGAAGGGTTTTGGCAGTCACAAGGCGACTATTCGATCACGAAAATTGCATTCGCCCATGGTATTCGGGTTTTCAAGAGGGATATGATGTCAGATCGGTTTCATTTTTATCAAGGGAGTGCCGGGCGGGATGATACTAGAAGTTGAAGCATTGTCATCTTCAAATTCAACGGCACATCCTAATTCGGGGCCTGTGTATGGGAGTTTCAAGGTGCCTCTGCAGGTGTGACCTGCCTAGCGCTCATGGCTGTCAGGAAAGGGGCCTGTTATGCGACGTACATATATTGGGCCGGCACGGAAATTGAGCAACACATGGACGAGTCCGTGTCCGTGTTCGTTGTCCGTGTACCTCCGCATCCATCCGCGTACCTCCGCATCCGTGCCCCCTTCTCCGCAGCCGCCCAGCTTTGCAAAAACCGGTCAACCGAAAGCCACCCCGCAAGCAAAATAGCAGGCTAACCGCTGGAAAGTAAACAAAAAGTCAAAGCTTAGGGTTTAAAAAAAAAAGGGCAAAACGATCGAATTGCGGCAATCCCCAACCAACTATATGGCTGTTTTTTTTGAGCGCCGATTCCTATTCAGGCAATAATGGCGAGTCCAAGCGGGACTAGCAGCATCTGGCCTGTTCCCCTGCAGCATCATGGGGCGTGATGCGATTCGCTTATCGCTTGCTTTTCCCACATGGGAAGACCAAACTGATGTAGGACACTGAACTCACGCTAGCTGTGCGAGACTCCAGGTTTGAGAAGGGGAAAGCTAAAAAAAAACACAAAGGCACGCGGCTCTTTTCTCAATGAGAAGGGGGCATGTGATGACCTCATGGGTAGAGGACAAGTTCAGATAAACCCGGACCCTTTTTTCCCCCTTCTTCTTCCCTTTTTTTTGTTTTGGGGAAGGGGAGTTGGGACCATCCAACTGTTAGTTAGCTGCGCACAAGTCATTGTTCAAGTTCGGTCTGGAGTTATTGTCCCCCTGGTTAATCATTTATTTGACCGCAGTGTTCCCCCGTTCTTTACATCCAGAAGGATTCCAACTGTCGTTCGATGAAGTCATTCTGTCGTAACACGTGCTGACCAACACCAACACACGAAAACAATATCAACATCAAGGCGACGAACGGCATAAGAAAAGAAGAGGGGAACAGAAACGGAAACAAGAAAAAAAAAAGAGACAGAAGAAGTCATGAGCTCTACTCATCCGAATCCAAAAGACTCGATCAAATCCACTTGGCGCAGCAAAGACCGCTCCGAATGGAACGTCTCCCACTGGTTCTATGAAATCTTCGCCATCCACCCCACCGATTTAAATAGAGATGTGCCCGTACACCCAAAGTCCACCCAGGTCCCCTACCTAGGCGACTTCGACCAGCATCGCTTCATCCTCACACACGCGTTTCTACCCATCGTCCTCCACCATCTATACGTCACCTACACGGGCCATAACCTTGGCGCCTGGCAAGCCGTCCTCCTATACAGCCTCGCCTTCAAGCTCAACGCCATCCGCGAGCTCAACGTTCTGCGCGAACTTGGCCACAAGATAGGATTCCTTGACGGCGATGTTCACGAGCGAGATGGCGTCCCTGACGTCGGCGTCCTCCGCGTTATGAAGTCCCTTATCGCAACCTCGACTTTCCGACCCATCTTCACAATCTTTCTTTCTTATAGTGCCGCCCAGACGCCCTCGACCTTGAATTTCCGCTGGCTGTTCCTTGAAACGGGCTGCTATGCCGTCATTCTCGATTTCTGGTTCTACTGGTATCACAGGCTCATGCACGACGTGCCTGGGCTGTGGAAGTTTCATCGAACGCACCACCTCACCAAGCACCCGAATCCTCTCCTGACCCTCTACGCCGATGTCGAGCAAGAACTCTTCGACATTGCGGGAATCCCGCTCCTCACATACTTTACCATGAAGTTTATGGGATTTCCCATGGGCTTTTATGAGTGGTGGATCTGCCACCAGTATATTGTCTTCGCGGAGCTCGCCGGCCATAGTGGTCTCCGCATGGTTGCGACGCCTCCAAACCCGTTCAATTGGCTGCTGCGGTTTTTCAACACCGAGCTCATCATCGAGGACCATGACCTGCACCATCGGAAAGGGTGGAAGACGAGCGCTAATTACGGGAAGCAAACTCGGCTGTGGGACCGTATTTTCGGCACGTGTCGCGAGCGCATCGAGTGCGAAGAAAAGAACGTTGATTGGGATAATCAGCTTGCGCTTCCTATTTTCTGATGCACTTTGTTCTTGTTGTCGCTTTCATATGTCATCTTTTTTTCCCTTTCCTATTGTATACATACCATTTCGTTCATCTATATATATTTGTGTTCATAAGTGTGTGTGTATGCCAGTATTTTACCGCACCATCACCCGAATATTCTTGTGGCGAGAAGAGCTTCACGTCTCGGAGTCCTGACAATCAGACAAGAAACTCTTTTCCACAATACCGCCAATCGCATTCCACGTTGTTTTTCGACATCCTTGTTCATCCTAAGGTCCACACAAAGCAAATCCGCCCCTCCACTCGCATCTTCCACGCTTGGGTTCCTGACCCTTGGGCGGATTAGGACACTACAAGCTGAGTGAGCAATCTGGTCAAATGTCTGGCGTCCAAGGTGTCTCAAAACCAGGGTGCTGTATGCAAGTCATCATTTCGGGGTCGTAGGTAACGCCGGAATTTTTCACATCAAGATTGTGTATCCAAATGCAAATGTAGTTCCGAACAACGAAACCTGTTGCACAGGTGCAGGGGGCATCAACGCGCTGATGATCAATATGACGCGATAGCATCAATTGATAAATCCCAATTGTTGCGCGACCAAAACTTTTCCTACCCAAGTTGCACGACAAGACTTGATGTTTGGGAATTTACCTAAACCGACTATGCACATAGTACGTACCACTTTATCAGAAGCACACTTGATAGTCTTGACCTTACCGCGGTCAGCAACGACGCAGTTTCCACGGTCGCCGTCGGGAACACAATGCTAGATGATGTTTGTTTCCATGTCAGTTCCACATGCCAAGACGGTACAAATAGAAAATATATAAACAATGAAGGTTCAGATGGTGACAGGCATAGAATAAAAAAAAAGCAAACTCGTGATCAGGCGTACCCCTTCGACTTGTATGCCTCGTGGAATGTCGTGACTCGGAGCGGCTACAGCTCCTGATGCCGAGAGAAGGAGGAGCAGCGGGGTGAGGGAACGCATTTCTTCATCTATTTTTCTTATTTTCTTTCCTCTTTGTCTTTCTTTTTTGCGTATTCTATTATTTTTCATGCAGAAGAAGAGAATAGAGCATAGGATAGATGGCCAATGGAGGCTGGGGAATCGATCTGGCCGGGCAATTCTTGCTAGCTGCATTCATTGCCATGGGCTTTCCATCGTGACGGCAAGGTTTTTATATTCGCGGTCGGGACGAAGTAAGCCCGAAAACCCCGAGCCAGCAAGCCTCATTCATGATACTGCAGGAGTATTCGAGCCAGGTCCAGGTCGACGACGTGCGTTGTCTAAGGACCGAGGTGGTGCATATGGACATACATGTGTACATAATTACAAATTGTGTACTGTGAAACGCTGTCAGCATCAACGCCTCCACCAGTCTACTCTCGTCTCGTCTCGTCTCGTCTCGTCTCGTCTCACTGCACCCACCCGACCGACCAGACTCTACAGAGTCCAGGAAAGGTCGGGGTTATTCTGCAGGCCATCAGGGGCTGGATGCCTAGCTCCGTCGAGCTCTACCTCTATGAACACATACAAAGTACATACAGTGCGGATGTACTTAAATTAGTAAATACTTTCCAGCTGGGCTACAAATAGCCAGGTGCCCAAGTCGCCGTTGGTCATGTCCTCGAAATCAGTCCTGTCTGGTCCTTCTAGACAGATTAATGTCTTGAAAAAATGATATGGCAAAGCCTGGTCTGCCCACTTCGCACTATTGTCTATACAGTCCACCCCTTGAATGATCTGACAACTCTACTTATAGGGGGTTCTGCTAGAGACTTTTAGCTAATTAGACCAGGGCTAGTTAAATTGTCCAATCATTCAGGGGCTGCGTTGTACATATAACATTGCATGGTTGGTAGCCAGCAGCCAGCTTGTACGCCCTGCCAATAATGATGGCGCAGGGCGGTGCTGGCTGACGAGGCAGATACATCCAGCCGTCTGGTGTTCTGGTCTTTATTCCGCGTCTTTTACCTCTTTCACTATCTGGCGGGATAATAAACGAGGAGGGCTCGTCGTGATTCTTATTTCTCTTGTATCAGAGGCTTCGTTTCCGCTAGCTTGTACTACTTCTCATGGCAAGCAATGACCTGGTTGGTGCAAATGCCGTTTGGAGAATCCCAAGTTGCTTACCTGCAATACCTCCCGAGTCCTGACTAGGATTTCAAAACCCACCCTTTAGATTCTTGTCCTTTCATGTGGGTGCAGGCGGGGAAGGGTTCATAAATCTGTTCTTTCCCACACATTTACGACACAATCATCCACAGCCTCACTTCATGCAGTCGCATCCCATCCTCGCCCGAAATGCATCCCTGTCCATGTCTTGCACCAGCTGCAATGCTCTAGTCGCGACAGCCACCTTGGCCTCTCGTCCATTCGCCCCAATCCGACTATCCACGGCCTCGCCATGCACCATCATCGCGCACACAGCATTCTCCTCTGTCAATGCAGAGGCCCCCGTCTCCGTGCCATAAGGAACAGGAGCCACGCACAGCCTCCACGAGCGACATTGAAAGACATCCTGCATGAGCTTGGTCAGCACAGTCACGGCGTTGCCCGCCGAGTACGTGTCATATCGCGACATGTCTTCTTGTTCAAAGTATGGACGAATCAACCTGTCAAAGAAATCCTGCACAACCTGGTAGTTGTATTTTGAGTCGACAAACATGGCCCCGACGACCGCTTCCAATACATCCGAGAGCGCCTTGGGGGCTCGCGTCAGGTTGACCCAAAAATCCGGACCTGGCTGCCCACCATTGCTCCCTTCCTTGGGCGAGCATGATTCTATTTTGGCTTCCTCAAATTGCCTTGCAAACTGAGTAATGCTGCCAAACATAGAGGAACTGGTCGTCAGTAGATGTCTGTGCAGGCCCAGCTCGACACAGAGACAAGCGAAGAAGTGGTTGGACACCATGGCCATTTTGTGCTCCGTCAGCCACTGCGGGTCGGCCTTGGGGAATGTAACGAAAAGATAGTCCACGGCTGCCAGGTCGAGCAGCGCATCGCCAAGAAACTCCAGGCGCTGATAGTGAGGTATGGCCGGCTCGTATGGGTAGGACGGGTGCTTGCACGCGCTGCGCAGAAGCTTTGGCGAGTTGAATCTGTACCCGATTCGAGCATCGATCTTGTCGGCGGCAAAATTTTCTGAGGCAGTCGGCGCCGCACTCTGCCACTCGGGAAGTCCATGGTCATTGTAGTAGTCGTAGTAGTCGCTAAACCGAGTCATTGTGTGGTTCTTGCTGAGAACCATCTTGGTCACGGCCTTGACGGCGAGGTCCATTGTGCCGGGTGGCTGGGACATGTAAGCAGCGCCAATGACAGCTTCGCAGACATCGGCAATGGACTTGTTGGCAAGACTGTGAGAGACTTCCCTCTTGGAGGCTTTGCCCTTTTTCAGCGTCAGATCGGGGTACCATGTACGCCGATCAAAGGCTTTGGAACGAATGTACTCTTCAAGATGACGGTCCACGGCATTATTGAACAGATTTTGGTTGCAAATGAGCACCATTCGCTCCACGTGGTACTCGAACTCAGTCGTATTGGGCAGTCGTGTGAACAGAGCGATCGTGGTTGCCGTTTTGAGAAACGTATCGCCCAGAAACTCCAGCCGCTCGTAATTATTCCCCATGCCAGGCTGGAATTCTATCTGCTGCTGACCGTGCTCATCCGTATTTGAGCTGTCCTTTGTGAACGCCTCGAGGGCAAGTGATGGCTTGATGTCCATATCAAGAACAAACCGGCAAGCATCCACCGATACCAGTATCGAGTCAATGCGATACATAATGACGGGGAGGGCAAGCGCGGTTACGACGACATCGACGGGAATCTTTGCAGACCACTTCGTTAGTTTTCTGGGGTTCCGCTGCCACAGATAAAGGGAATCAGAAATTGGGAAGAGGGGGACTTTTACTTTGGAAACAACCAGTGGCTCGAGAATTATACAACAGTCCTGGCAAATTTCACTCTCCTCGCCAACAGGTGCGCAGAGAAAGTTTCGCCGGAGAGGTAACAGTTCGGCATTATAAACAGGCTGCTGCGGATTCCAGTTCATTCGGCGTCTCGCTGATAGACTCAAGCTATTGCTATACTCGGCAATATTCTGTTCCGCGCGGAGGTAGCTGCGGCTTTTTGGTTTAGGAGCACTGGCCGGTACGGGATCGAATGGTCGTAGGGCTGTGTTCACCGTCTTTGTGAAAAACTTGCGAGATCCATCCCAAGGGTCAGTGATCAATTTGTTTTGGAAGATGTCGACATGGCTGCCATTATCAGCCGAGATGGCATTTATTTCCGCTGCAAGTACGTCGCCGAGTAGCCGCCAGTCAACGACTGACCGAGGGTCGACTGCATCCATGGTCGTGTCGAAAACCAACGACACGCAGGGTGCTATGAAATATGGAAGGTCTTCATCCGTGCAGTCGTATTCTTTGCTAAAAACATCTTTGAACATGGTCATAGTGAAGTTTGCCAAGACTGCGAATTCGGTATCGCTGATTTTTAGAGTAGTGCCGCACTGTATTAGTGCAGCGCTTGTCTTTTCGGCTCGGTTCACAAATAACTCTGCCGGTGTTATTTGAGGTAGAGAGAAACGAGTCAACAAGCAAAGGCTACGACCGTATTTTCCTGGGATCACGGCGTTATCCAATGAAATTATAACAGCAAAAAGCTCTGAAGGTCTCCCGGTTTGCGACCATCTATCAGATTTGATTCTCATCTTGTATTCAGCACGCTTGTTGGGGCTGAGGGCCAGGCGAGCATTTCGCATCGATGGAAGTCGCTTTCTCAATATCGGCTGTAAGTTTCCGTTGATGAACTTTCGATTGATCATGTCAATACATGCTTCAAAGGCTGCCGAGCCGCGTGCTAAGATCTTGCTGCGCTGAGGCATGCCGCGGAACATCTTCACTGGGCTCGAGTCTGGAAGTAAGACGGTCGCAACGAAGCGCCTGCCCGTGTGTGTGGGCGTAATGACATATTCAGGATGAGCCTCTGCACTATCCGAGAGCGACAAGACAAACTTTGCAAGCACTTGCAGACTCGAGTCGAAGCTTAATTGCGCGCCGGTCTCAGGGATGTGGAATACCCTCCCTGGTTTGCCTTGACGTTCTACATCGTCAGGGGCTGGGGCAAGATCAGCAACTTTCCTATCAGTCGAAAGGACGGATACGAAGCGGCGTAGGAGGATAGCGTCCCTGGAGGCTTCCAGTAGTTTTCGTTTTTGCTTCATATTCCCTTCCTCAACCATGTTGATAAATGTAGATTTGGCTTGTCTTGCTCTACCTCTGGACTGAATGTATTGAATCGCCGATTCACAGAGGTCAAATCTGATGATGAGATCGCATTCGGGCACATCAATACCTTCCTCAGCTACTTGTGTCGCAAATAGGCAGTTGATTTCGCCTTTTTTAAATCTGAGCAGAGTTTGGGGTTGGTCTCGGACGGACATCTTGGCAATGCTGGATGAGGCTTTCTGTGAACCAACCTGTCCATGGATGTTAGCAGCCTTCGTTCGAAAATTTAAGAGCGAAAGCCCATCGGCGAAAGCCCATCGATTTGATCTCAATCAGAATCTCACCACATAGCTGCAAACCATGTTCTGTATGGTAACGCCAGGCTGGGCGAAGACGTCCGACAGCAGAAAGGCAATATAACGCTTTTGAACGAAGACGATGCATCTTTTTGTTTCATCTACAGAGAAAGCATCACGTAAGATATCGTGCAGAGCAAGAAACTTGCTCGAAAAATTGATCGCGTCGATATTCGTATTTGGTCGTTGTTTTATGTAGTCTAGGGTTATCTTGCTGGCTTTGGCAACTTCTGTGGCAATATGATCCTCCTCAAGGCCAGTGTACCAGTCCTCATCAGCCAGAAGTTCAAGCAATTCATCAGCTTGACCGAGTCGCCCGACTTGTCGCACGACCGTGTGTTGTTGTGATACTTCACAGGGATGGAAAAGAATGTTCCAGTATTGGTCCGCACACCAGGGGCCTAATATAGAGCTTATGTCCTGTGCTGCATCAAGGTGGCCAGAGAAGTCGGTCATGAGTCCAAGAATTGCAGATAATCTTTTCCATAAGTCCGTCCTGGCTTGCGTTGGTGGTAAAATCGGAGGGTAGTAAACCACGCGCTCAAACTGTTGCCTCTTCTGACTCCATTTTGCCAACGCCTCATCGGAGATTGTCGCAATCTTGCTACAGAGTGTCGCTTCCAACTCAAGTGCAGCCACTTTCAGATCCTTACTTTTTGAATCAACAGGAGAGGCTGTCATGCCTAGAATTCGGGGACGTTCCTTCTTCATTCCCAAATAGTGATCTCTAACAATTCTGGCATACGGATGGCTCTTCTTCGTGTGATGAGCTTCGTCAAAAATGAGAAGATTGATCCGATTCATGGAAATAAGACCATTTCCCAGTAGATCAAGTAGAATCTGTGCGGTGCACACAATAACCATGTTCTCTCGGATTTGAGCATCCCAGTCCTCTTTTGTCTTCAAGTTACTTGTGATACTACCGTGAAATATTCCAATTGGGTAATTAAGATTTTCTGACAATACTTTGTATTGTTGGAGACACAGAACAACCTTGTCCACTAGGAAGAAGGCAGTTTTCTCCGGCTTTCCATCCGCTCTTCTTTGTAACTCGCCATCGATAATATGTCGAAGCAAGAGCGCGGCGATTAGGGTCTTCCCGGATCCTGAGGTATATATGAGCCGCTGAAGAACAAAGCACAGGAAGAGACAGATGTGGAACAACCCAAACTGACCTGTGTCGAGTACTACAATTGTATTGGTCTCCTTTGCTCGTTCAAAGAGGTCCAACTGATATTGTCGCGGCGAGTTGATGATAGTTTTTGACCTTTCAGATTTGTCAAATTCCATGAATGCAGACGATGTTTCCTCTGCGGCTCTTGCATCATCCGAAATTGATGATTTTTCGTGGTTTTGATTCGCTAACCAACTCTGAAACGCGACATCTTCAGGATTTGAAGGCTTTTCGCACGGTGGTGTATCTGAAGCACGAATCAGCCGGTATCTTTCGACGCCGTGGATACTGTCGGTGTCGCTGTCACTGGAGGACATGATGGCATGCATTCAAACGCAGTTTTTTCTTCTTTTGGCGTGGTTTTGATAGAACTTTCTGCAAATTTGTAACAAGAACGACGCTTGGAAAAGCATCGGCGTTGTGGTTTGGTAGAAAAGAATGGCGAGACGAGAAAGGAGATGCTGTTCAGCTCACCGCAAGAACTGGATGATTCACGGCTTCGATAATAACTAGAGGACCTGCCGTGCTCCTTATCACCGATTCGCTCACCAGTCAATCAGTTCTGATCATATTCACTTCCAAGTACAGTTGGCGCCAGTCCATGCCGGTCGTCAACAGCTGCCAGTAGCCATCGTCAGCTGTTTGATCATTGCCAATAAACCAAACCAGACATGAACAAACTCGAGCGAATTGCGCAAGAGAACCATAGAGGCGTACCGTCATGTTTATTCTTTCGAGTTTCGGCGTCTGTATCTGTACGACGGTCTCATTTGCTTGAAGAATATGTCCCTCTCCTGCGCACGGAACCTTGATGCGAGGACACCAACACCGCATGACGTCGAATCATTCCCCGCACCGCAGGTCTGGTGTCATTATAGCAACCAGCCAAAGGTATCCATCACCGATATCAGTACACTAATTTAAGATAGCGCCGTGTTTGCCGCTCTGCATGTTTTACCCTCGTCTGCACTAGCATCTACTGGTCTCCGTGCATTCATAACAAGAAACAAAATCTTATTGCCATAGCTAACGTAGTCTGAAGCTAGTTTCGAGGTTGGAGGCTTTACATATTTGTTTTGATCTGATCAATTATACGGAACCTGTCATCCCGTAGCCCGTCCCAAAGCATGTGCGTTGGAGATGGGTCGCCTCTACATGAAGAAAAACAAATTCGACCCTTCGTTTCGCACTCCCAAAATCCCTCCAACCCCCCCACCATTTTTTTTAGAGCCATGTCCTACTCCTCGTCCTACTCCTCGACCTTTTCTTCAGCCTCGTCTTCTTCTGCTTCCGCTTCCGCTTCCTCTTTCTCTTCCGGTTCCTGTACTTCATCTTCGATGGTGACGTCATCGTCAATGTTTGTGTCAGCCAACGCGTCTACCAAGCCTCCCTCTTGTTCGGCTTGCAACCACGCGTCCCACTCAGGAAATAAGGCATCGTCGTCGCCAGGAACTCCAATCAGCTTGGCAACTCGACCCTTCTTCGATTTTTCTAGATCTTCTTTCCAGTCCTTGACTAGCGACGCTGTCAAGCTAGGCTTATACGTTTGTGAGAAGAGTACAGCCTCAGCCAGTCGTCCTGTCTTCTTCAGAATCTTTGCGCAGTTTTCGATATCGCCTAGCAGCCAAGAGCTCGAGAATGCGATGTTGTGAGCGTTTGCTTCTTCTGCTTGCTTCGCAAGGGTCCTCAGTCCATCTCTGTCTCCAGTCGAGGAATGTAGAAGAAGTAATGAGCCAAGATCTTTGGCATGTGTGAAGCATTCGGCCGCCAAGACCACATCCCAGGCCGCCAGAGCCGAATCACCCACTGTTTTCCACTTGTGCTCAACATCTGCGGCTCGAGCCAGTTCCAGGGCTGTGTTCAGTTGGTTCAGGGACAACGCGAGGTCAAATTTGTGCTCGGGGTCAGTAGCAACCTCCAACGCCAGTTCCTTGTGGCCTTGCCCCTCCAGGAATCTGGCAATCTTGTTGAGTTGATCAGAGGGAATGGTCGAGAGCAGTTCAGCTGCAGTCTCCATATCCTCACGAAGGACCAACGTCTGATACTCCAGAACAGGAAGTGAGAGAGCAAAGGACGTGACATTGACGTCCTTGTCGGCTAAGTAGATCTTAGAATCTCGCTGAATATATCCCAGGACATACATAGGCTTGTCGAAATGAGACACAGTATAGGTCTGATCCCCCACCAAGTAGTTCAAACGATTAGTACTGTTGGTGTAAAGGAAACAGTCACCAACCCATTCACCAGTTCGAACGCTGCAATTCTTGTTAGCGGGACTGAAACTCTCTCAGCGCGCAAACCAATGTGGAAGATGTCTAGCTCGCTCACCTCTCACTGATATCGGTAATTACTTCGAATGCAGACTCAACGCCATCTTCTTCCACTTGTCCAGACTGGACAGCCTCGATGTAATTCTCGCGAGAGAAACGCAAGACATAGCAGCTATCCTCGCATGCAATGGCGACTAACTCTCCACTTTCGGACCAGTGAACTTGCTTAGGCTCAACCTCGATTCTTCGCACCAGGCCACCAGTAGACCAATCAAAGAATGAAATACCGCCTTGACCTGTCACACCTAGGAGAATGCCGCCCGTAAGACCATCAGCCTGAAAGCCAACATCGAGACCGCCACTCTTCTCCACGAAGTTCTTATATATCTTCACGCTCATGGCTGACTCCCGAATGGCAAAATCATTGCTATTTTCTTTGGAGCCCCAGACAAAGTCCAGAGCGGAGCCAAAGGCCTTGTTGCGCCAGGCCAAGGCTGTGTAGATGATATACTCGCCGTCTCCGCAGACTGCGACAAAGCGGCCATTTGGTGAGTGTATCAAGGTCTGCGGGTACACTTCACAGGTACCCAGATCCTTGGTCGGGAGGGAAATTGGCTCGTTGTCTTTGAGCGAGGCGTCGCTTTTGATGATGGAAGACACGACTTCGTTGTGTCTCGCCCATATGAGTTTGCCCGACGAGTCCATGGACACAGCAGGTTCCTCTCTTCCCAGCTTAACCACGACAGCGCCATCATCGAATCCTACTGCAATGCCCTGTTTGCCCTTTTGATAAGAAACACACCAAGCTCTCTCGAGGCTATAGTTGAGGGACTGCTCGAATCGGTAAGTATTCGCGTGCCAGATGCGAATGGTGCCATCCTCAGAACCTGAAACAATGACAGGCAGCTCGGGATGGTAGCAAGCAAAGGACACGTTATTGGTGTGGCCCTCCAAAGTGGCAATCAGGGATTTAGTTGTGTAGTCCCAAACCTTGACAGTTCGATCATCGGAAGTGGTGAGAAGATATGGTTTGTCGGAATGAGGATAGTAATCAACGTGATTCACACCTTTGGTTTCGTGGGCCTCGAGAGTGAAGTTGGCAGTGGATGAGCCTAAGCTCCATATTTTGACAGTGCGATCGAGGCATGCAGACGCGAATGTGTTGGTATCCTTGGGATTGATGGCAATGCCCATGACATAGTGGCTATGACCCTCAAAGACTTGGACGCACTTCCAACCCTTGTCCCAGTCCCATAGCTTGATTGTCATATCATCAGATGCGGTCAAAATGAAGGGCAGTGTCGGATGAACAGCAATCGCTCGGATGTAGTCAGGATGCGCTTCGAACTGTGCAACCTTCTCCGAGGTGTTGTAGTTGTATACTCGTATTTGAAAGTCATCGGAACCACAGACGATCCAGTTTTTACGTGCGACGAATCGACCAGCGCGGACAGGGACCTCTGTGAGCTCAAACGTCTTTACAGTTTGTTGAGTTTCATACGACCAGATATAGACTTGGCCTGAAGGACAAAATTGATAATTAGTTAGCTGCAAATGGCTGAGCACGATGGGCTTGACATAATGTCGGGGGAGCTTTACCGCTGTAAAGTGTAGTCAGAATCCAAGGTTCCTGAGGATGGAAGTCGACCCCTTTCACTCGATCGCTTCGAGCGTATAGCTGACGCTAAAGGATTGATTTGACAGTCAGTCATTTCGTTTGGAGAATGAGCATTTGAGGGAGGGCGAGGCTGCATCTGCTATCGACTTTGGCGGTGGAAGCCACCGCTCTTCTGCGCAATGGCAATGGCAATGGCAATGGCGATGGTAATGGCAACGGCAGGTCGAGTGTCTCGATTCAGACAACGCGACGGGATTTCAAGGAATTTCGCGACTAACCTTGACGTCCAGCTTCATGATGATTGCAAAACCTCAACTGCCTGAACCAAGTACGGAAGGTCAGAGAAGGGAAAGCTGCGTTGCCGTTGGTGGGGTTAGCAACAAGAAGGTAGGTTATAGCTATCGCCTGACCAACACCATCTATCGAAAGCAATCGGGGGTTGCGCACGATTGGATCGAGGAAGAGACAGGGCCAACAGACACCAAGATGCTGTTGCAGCACCGATGATAGCGATATATTGATAGTGGTGGGGTGTATTCTCGAGTTTGCGCACGAGACCGGTTTCGCGGGCGGCGCGATAGAGGTTTGTCGAAAATGTGTCCAAAGAGGTCTGGTCTGCTCCTTCCGTCGTGACAACCCAGGCCTCATTCGATGGTTATGCCAATGGCCAGGCTGGCCCCGGACATCCTACCAGGCATTAAAACTGGGACTTTGGCCGCAGCGCCAGTCTTGCCTTTTCGGCCTTGAATATCAGGTATCAACATTTTTCGACTGTAGAGCTTGGGAAGCGGCTCCAGGCAGAGAAGTCGAGAAGTCGCATCCAATCTTCGCAGAAGCAGCCCGGAGAGCTTCATTTTCAAATTTCCCGACTTTGGGACTCTCGTGGCTCTACTGTCTCCGTTCCTCAGGAAATGCTGAGCATTAGCATTGCCTGAACCTAGTAGTAGGTACTAACCTCCCTACCGAAACCAACCATTTACTTGGGTGCTCATCTGATTGACCAATATTGGATTCGTCAAGCCCTATCTGCCAGTGATGAACGCGGTTCCACGGGGAGCTAGGAGATTCACCACGCGGCTCTTGCGAGTATTCAGTGCAAGCATGACTCCATGATGGTGGCCACTTCTGGGAGTTTTGGACCAGACACCTCGGTAGCTAACTTACTCCTCATCCTTGTCACTATTACATGGGGCTTGTCAAATGTCGAGTATGACGAGATTGCTGGATTGCGGCGCCACGTTTGACAGGGCACAGGGCCGTCATTGATGAACATTGAACCCACCATCGACGCCTTCGCACTGTAGCGAGTGTGCGGCCCTTTAGTCACTGCTCTTCCAAAACTGCGGGCTGGGTCGTCAAGGGGCTGGGAAGCCCGGGTGTGGTTTAGGCACACTGTCCGGCTAAGCCGCCTCAGTGCTGGCACATGCAGCCTGGTGCTCAGCTTGGTGCTCAGCCCCAGTGCCCCCTCGCATCAGCACTGACCAGACTTGTTGTCGGTCCAGTCCTGCCCACCCCCACTTCCCACAACTCCCACGACGGCCGCCACTGTCTGGTCTGGTCTGGTCTGGTCTGGTCTGGTGTCTTACGACAGAAGTTGGGGGGGTTCCAAACAACCATTCTCTTCGTATTATGCAGCCGAATTGGTGAATTGCTACGGGCTTGGCTACTCTGTGTCATCTTTTGATCCTGCCACGCGCTCCTGCTTTGTTCTCTGGGTGTCATGCTCTATACGAATAATTCACAATCATCCACAGCTTTGGTTCGCACAGGCATCAACCGTCCACCTCCCCCACTCGTACGCATAGCTGGGCTGGGTGGTTGTCCGCTCTCCGTGCGGAATCTAGACCAGCACTGTTCCTCAGGTCAGACCAGACGTGTCTCTGCGGGGTCGTGGGAAATCAACCTGCAGAACCCGAGCCAAACCACTCGTGCGCAGCGTTTCCCGACTCCATCTTGCATCTCCAGGCCACGCCTCCCCGGTATCTCGCCCATCTTCAACTCGACTCATCTGCACACATCTGGCTATCGACTGTTTTTTCGGCGATTGAGAGCTCAAGTTGGACTCGCCTCCAGTCGCTGAGGCATCTGCGAAGATCGTCGCTTTCCAATCCGCCGCTCTCCCTACGTACCTAGGTACCTAGTTTCCTCCTCGTCAATAACTCCGCCCAGGTCGGACGATTCTCGATTCTTTGATTACATACATTTACTTGCATCCAAATGAGCGCCATGTCTTGGAAGCTTACCAAGAGTTCGTAGCACTCCGTTTCTTCTTTGTTTCTTTTTTTTTTTTTTTTGAGAATCGCTCTCTCACATCCAATGTCACCCCTACTGTACTGCCCATCTGCTCGACGAGGGCGCTCCCTATTTAGCGAATCTCCTGAGTAATCCAGCTAATTCGTCTTGAATAATCATCAGAACTCAAGGAGACTCATCTTGGGCCTCTTAGCGCCTTCGCTCGATCACCTTCTACGTCTACCATTACAGACAAAGACGACAAGACGCCCCATGCCTCTGGTGCTGTGACTCCAACTACTGAGAGCGCGATTGGTAAGCAGACACATATTCGGATCATCCTATTCGCCTTGTGAAATCTTTCTTTTTTTTTCCTTCCGGCGATGTAATTAATTTATTGTTGAATACTAGCTGCCTCGGAAGCTTTGGCTCAGGCACCCGTCGTAAAGCCTCCGAAGCCCGGCATCTTGGTTGTAACGCTCCACGAGGGTCATGGTTTCTCATTGCCCGAGTCACATCGCAACGCCTTCACCTCACAGCATCAAAGCTCACTTTCGTCGAGCAATGCAGCATCTAGTGTGGCGGGATCGGCTCGAACTTCGTCTTCACAACGTGTTTCTGGATCACTTGTCAATGGATCTGGACGACCGCACTCCTCAGCAGGGGGGTTTGGTGGTATTCCCACCAACCACGGTCGCATCTCTGGTAAGTACATGCCATACGCTCTACTGGATTTCGACAAAGTCCAAGTCTTTGTCAATTCTGTAGATGGCAACCCAGAGAACCCTCTCTGGGCGGGTGGCAATACCCAGTATAAATTCGATGTGTCAAGAGTCACAGAACTTGTTATTCACCTGTACCTGCGAAATCCAAATGCCCCTCCTGGATCCGGTCGCAGCCAAGATATCTTCTTGGGTGTGGCCAGAATTAATCCACGATTTGAGGAGCGACAAACCTTTGTCGAGGATCCCAAAGCTAGCAAGAAGGACAGAGAGAAGGCGGCTGCTGAACATGCACAGCGTCAAAAAGGTGATGGTCACGGAGGTGTTGACTGGGTTGACATTCAATTTGGAACCGGAAAAATCAAGGTCGGCGTGGAATATGTCGAAACCCGTGCCGGCAAGCTAAAGATTGAAGACTTTGAGCTGCTCAAGGTTGTTGGCAAAGGGAGTTTCGGCAAGGTCATGCAAGTTCGCAAGAAAGATACCAACCGAATCTACGCTCTCAAAACCATCCGCAAGGCTCACATTATTTCTCGGTCCGAGGTTGCTCACACCCTGGCTGAGCGGTCTGTGCTGGCGCAGATTAACAACCCATTCATTGTACCTCTCAAATTCAGCTTCCAGTCTCCCGAGAAGCTCTATTTCGTCCTCGCCTTCGTCAACGGTGGAGAACTATTCCACCACTTGCAGAAAGAACACCGGTTCGACGTGAACAGAGCTAGATTCTACACGGCCGAGTTGTTATGTGCCTTGGAATGCTTACACGGATTCAGTGTTATCTACCGCGACCTGAAACCAGAGAACATTTTGCTCGATTATCAGGGTCACATCGCCTTGTGCGACTTCGGTCTTTGTAAGCTGGATATGAAAGATGAAGATCGAACCAATACCTTCTGTGGTACCCCTGAATACCTAGCCCCAGAGCTTCTGATGGGCAAGGGATACAACAAGACAGTTGATTGGTGGACGCTTGGCGTCTTGTTATACGAGATGTTGACCGGCTTGCCACCATTCTACGATGAGAACACGAACGAAATGTATCGCAAGATCTTATCAGAGCCGCTGCACTTTTCAGACGTGGTGCCTCCTGCTGCTAAAGATCTGCTGACCAAGCTTCTGAACCGCGACCCCGAGGAGCGTCTTGGTGCCAACGGCTCGGCCGAGATCAAGGCTCACCCTTTCTTCCACGCCATTGATTGGCGAAAGTTGCTTCAGCGCAAGTATGAGCCAACATTCAAACCTAGTGTGGTATGTTTGAAACTTTTTCATAGCCGTCTTTCGTTCCCGCCATCGTTTTGTACGGTAGCGAACTAATCATCTTTTCTTACTGTGTTTATTAGGTTGATGCGCTGGATACCAAGAATTTCGATGTGGGCTTTACGAACGAAGCGCCACAAGACTCTCTTGTCGAGGGACCTTTGCTCTCCCAAACAATGCAGGATCAGTTCCAAGGCTTTAGCTACAATCGCCCAATTGCTGGACTTGGTGACGCTGGCGGTAGCGTCACAGATCCGTCTTTTGTTGGAAGCATACAAGACCGGCGATAAGCAACGTCGAAAGCCGCGCGCATCAGGGAGAGATTTAGAACACGGTTGCAGATGAAGATGAAACTCTTTTCTCGTATTATTTGGCGTGACATTGATCTGAAAAGGGGTTTTGAGGACATCACTTGCAGACAGCCATTTGTGAGAACGAGGATTTTAGCAGACATAGATTCGGAGTTTGGCAGGCAATATTGGCATAAGTCTGTTTTTTAGAGCAAGAACTGGGTGATGGTGAAAACACCTTGACAAACCCCCTTTGCTGTTCACATGGCATCATACACATACATGCATTTTTATCATGTTACTTTCTGCTTGTACACATGAATCGGTTTGCAAAGACCATGAGCATGACATATTGCGCTGGATTGTAGAAGATAAAAAGAAATTGTTAAAAGAAAGGAGAAAGGAGCAAGAAAAAAAACACACCTAGACAGCATAGCAGTACGTAACCTGACTTTGACTTTTGAATTGAATTGAATTGCATTGCATTGCATGCCCCGCAACCAAGAAAACAAAATGATCCGTTGCCTGTGAGTGTTGCGTAATGCGCAAGTCGTACGTTCACGAGGCCAATGGAATCGTGTCTGAATGAGTGGTGTGACCACCGGGCAGGCATGCCAAAGAAGTCGGCGGCTTGGCTCTGAATGCTTTCCCTGCATCTGGTCATATCACGGTGGCTACCCAGGTGTCATGTGTGTGTAGGTACGTGGCAAGTAAAGACAGTATGATGGCATATATTTCAGGCCCTGAAAGGTATCTCAAACTTAGATGATTTAGCTAGTTAATATATGGAACTATAAAAATAATAATGATCAACGCAATATATAGTATCACTTGGCACTATTTTCTTTTTATCCTTCTTTACGTTTTATTCCACGTACTCCTAGGCTATTATTATTAGGCCAACCGACTAAAATTTGTAAGATATCCCTTACGGGTCCGAAACATCTGGCATCTCACTGTATGTACCATGCACGGAAGTCGTGTTCTGCCTGGGTCTGGTGGATCCATTCGACGTTGGACGTTCGGACAAGGCCCGGCTCCACCAGAGCTTTATGAGCGCTTTTGTCAGCACAGGCCCCTGAATCCTGTCTGGACTCTGCATGTGTGGTCTGCTGATTGAGTGATTGATTGATGGTTCATGAGCTTCAGTTGGAATTGGCATTTCAGTTCAACCCCTTTCTCCTCCATTGCCGTATTTCCTGCGTCAAAGTCGAAAATATCACCCAACTCACGTTAAAGTGAGTACTCTGATCAGCTACCAGACCAGAACTGCCGTCTGGTAGGATCCGAATTCCGCTTGTTCCAGCCTCAAGCTCTGCCCCTCCCCTACTCCCCGCTCCCCTCCATTGCGTTGCCCGAACGTCATCTCTTGGCGGCGGCTTTTACCAATGATTTTCAATAATCCCACAATCCTACTCCGGCGCTTCTTAGCACCTGTCTGTTCTAGATCGCCTCAAGTTTTTCTTCTTGACAATCATCTCTTTAACTGACAATATCACTCGTCATTGAATCTAGGACTCCGCAGCTTTCGGTATCATCAACAACATCACATTTGGCAAAGTATCGCCATGGCCCCCGCCAACACACTGCCTGTCTGGGCAGAGCTACAAGCCCACCGTGACGATGTCGGCAAGAACTTTGTTCTAAAGGAAGCGTTTGCGTCGGATCCCGAGCGATTTGCGCGATTTACTCGCACCTTTACTTCGCCTGGTGTTTCGGCCGACATCTTGTTCGACTTTAGCAAGAACTTCCTGACTGACGAGACACTCAAGCTGCTCGTCAAGCTGGCTGAACAGGCCGGCGTAGAGAAGAAGCGCGATGCCATGTTTGCCGGCGAGGAGATCAACTTCACCGAGAAGCGTGCCGTCTTCCACACCGCCCTCCGCAACGTTGGTGGATGGGATATGAAGGTCAATGGTGTTGACGTCATGAATACTGCTGGGGGTGTCAACGATGTCCTGAAGCATATGAAGGAATTTTCTGAGCAGGTTCGAAGTGGCGAATGGAAGGGATTCACCGGCAAGAAGTTGACTACCATCATCAATGTTGGTATTGGTGGCTCCGACCTGTAAGTTGTTTTGCCACATTCCAAATTGGAACGCATTGTGACGACGCATTGTGAGACAAATCATGCTCCTTGGGCATTCTTCAATCACTGACAAGTAGTTTTGCACAGTGGCCCCGTGATGGTGACCGAGGCCCTCAAATACTATGGAGCTGACGACATGACTCTGCACTTCGTCTCCAACATTGATGGCACGCACATGGCTGAGGCGCTAAAGAAATCCGACCCGGAGACAACTCTGTTCCTCATCGCTTCCAAGACCTTCACGACAGCCGAGACGACGACCAACGCCAACACAGCAAAGACCTGGTTCTTGAAAAAGACGGATAATAAGGGCGATATCGCCAAGCACTTTGTTGCTCTATCTACCAACGAGGGAGAAGTCACCAAATTCGGCATCGACAGCAAGAATATGTTTGGATTCGAAAGCTGGGTTGGCGGTCGTTACTCTGTATGGAGCGCTATTGGCCTGAGCATTGCTTTATACATTGGCTTCGACAACTTCCACAAGCTCCTGAGCGGTGCCCACGCCATGGACAAGCACTTCCGGGAGACACCGCTCAAGGAGAACATTCCCATCTTGGGGGGCCTGCTGAGTGTGTGGTACTCCAACTTCTTCCAGGCTCAGACGCATCTTGTTGCTCCGTAAGTAACACAAATCAAACCAACATGCGCAACAGATATGACAAGAGCCGCTTCTATGCCGGGGCGGTCTGGCAAAAAACAAATGGAAGGTCACTCACTGGTGCTAACTGCTCGCAGCTTCGATCAATATCTTCACCGATTCCCCGCATACTTGCAGCAGCTCTCCATGGAGTCCAATGGAAAGTCCATCGCCTCTGACGGAACCGCCGTCAAATACACGACAGGTAAAGGCCGTTTTTGTTTTCACCCCCTTTCCTGCTCAAAACACTTGTACAAGATGTAACTAATCGTTCCCAGGCCCCATCCTATTCGGCGAACCCTGCACCAACGCTCAGCACTCCTTTTTTCAGCTCGTCCACCAGGGCACCAAACTGATTCCAACTGACTTCATCCTTGCTGCCAAGTCGCACAACCCCATCAGCGACAACCTGCATCAGAAGATGCTGGCCTCCAATTATCTGGCCCAAGCCGAGGCTCTCATGGTGGGGAAGACTGAGGAGCAGGTCAAGGCTGAGGGAGCTCCCGCTGAGCTCGTGCCACACAAACGTTTTCTGGGAAACCGTCCTACCACGTCCATTCTTGTTGGGGGGACTATTGGCCCTGCCGAGCTCGGCGCACTGATTGTCTACTATGAACATCTTACGTTCACCGAAGGTGCCATCTGGGACATCAACAGCTTCGATCAGTGGGGCGTCGAGCTGGGCAAGGTCCTCGCCAAGAAGATTCTCAACGAACTGGATGAGTCTGGCAGTGGTGAGGGCCACGATGCCTCCACCGGCGGCCTGCTTGGAGCCTTCCAGAAGTATTCCAAGATTTAATGCTACACATCGTCTTTCTTGTTTGTTTTTGTAATCCATTGTAATCCAGCTTTTCACAAAATGACGTGATGCAAACAATGTGTTTATTGTGAAATTGTGAAAGGGAGAATGCGGCAGGATGGATGGCAAGGGACATGGTCAAGTAGTTTACCCGGTGAATATAGCTCCGTTAGCACGCTGTATTTTTTTTTTTTTTTTTTTTTTTTTTTTTTTTTTTTTTTTTTTTTTTTTTTTTTTTTTTTTTTTTTTTTTTGCTTTCTGAAGTAGATATCCATGTGCTTGCATTACACAATTTACACAGGTAGGGACTTATTATTCTGTATTGGTGTGTAAAGCTCCTGTGGTATTGCAGGTTACCTTGGGATGTATGCCTACAAAATCCTTTTCATTGGCTCGAAGAGATCTGGCTTCTGTGAGTTTCTACGGAACGCATTCAACATGAGAAGCCTGCGTATAGCACTGTTCAAAATGGCGCAGAAATATTGAGAAGGGATCTGTACTCGGGGCCGTCCTCATTCGGTATCTACGTGCTGTTTTAACGTACAATTGGTCTTGAGCGATGCCAAAACTTTCTAGACTGAAATCGTATTACGAACTCTGTTACTGCCTACCTGAGTGAAAAGTCCGTGACGGAATCACGTCTTAGTAGCACGTTCCCAGGAGTCGAAGGGCTTTCGAAGAGTTCGCAAGGCGGGGTGTAGGGTACGTGGTGTGCTGAGACAGGTTGACGTGTGGGGGAGGGGACGGGAAGGAAGGCAAAGGGGGTTGGTTGGTGGACTGCGGTGCAGGCAGGTATTTGCATGTGTCGGGAGATGTCGGTTCGCGGTGGATGATGATGGGCGGGTTTGGCGCGGACTGCGGGGGATGTCCTATTCAATGTTTCAATCATTCAATTGGCGTGACACATGGCCGTGCTTTGAGGAATTGGAGCCGGAACAGGAGCTGGGCTACTCGCTAGTTAGTGTCTTTGTGCTGCGCCCCGACAAAGTCTGGTCTGGGTCTGTGATCTGGGCTGGATTCTGGAATCGGGGCTCTGGAGAGTGATTCTGTTGAAGGTATTTAGTTTCTGGCGGGGGAGAGAGAGTCTGAGAGTCTGAGAGTCTGAGAGCACGACATGGAGGGTCCGTCCGGTTTTCTGGAGAAGAGGTGGTGTGGTCGTGATGGGCGGGATCGGCCGGATAGGGCGGATCGAGTTGGGCCCCCGTGATTTTGACGGTGCGTGCTGATCTTGTAGGCCGGGGGCTGATGGTTGGGCGCATCGTGATTCGAGAGCGACTCGTCATGAGGGGACAAGGGGGGGGGGGAGGGGGGAGGAGGTTTCAACGACGAGGAAACAGAAAAAGGCGGCCCTTTTACAGATGGTTGGACAGAAAAAGCCAAGTATGCACACATGGTCGCTCATCGAGTATATGGTAGAAGGTGGGAATCGTTTCGTAGTCTGCAGGTCCAGAGGGCTGGCTGGCTGTCCTCGGAACCGGGAGCCCGGCCCAGACATTTTAAGGATGCGTCAGTCCAGTGCATGCATATCCATAATCAGACCAGACAGACCATGCACACGCACATGCAAATGCACACGCTTGCCGGGAACTCAGGAGTCAGCAGTCTGGTGTCTTTGAGCTTCGAGCTTGGGTTGCATCTTCGGGCGCTTGGGACAGCAATCAACGTCGTCAACGTGCTGCATGTGAACATGGACTTGTCTTGTAGTCTTTGATCTTGACGTTGCTTGCCCTTATTTTCTTTTCTTCTTTTCTCACTTGGCTTTGTTGCACAGTGAGAGTGAACAAGAACAAAAAATGCCTCGACCGAGGTGGCGGGCGTATCGACCCCGGATCTCGGTTTCCGTGCACACAAATACATGCATCGCAAAATGCTCTCCGCTGCGCCATTTTGCTTCTATTTCATCACAAGATAAAACCTCACGACCAGCCGCCGAGGTCCGACGTCCAATGAAAATGCTACTCGTACCGCACATCCAACACTCGACATGACTTGTGATCGTCACGTAGATGGCAAGCTGCCGAGCCCCTGCTGATCGATCAAAATACTTACGACCCTGCCTGCATCGCATCACGCGTGGAGCGCTGCCCGATCTTATAGACGCTGAGAACGCTGAGAAAGCTTTGCGCAGAGTCACCATGGACGATATCGCAGGCTTGGGGTTCGTCTGGATCGTTCCGAATCAAGGGAATGATTATACACATCCTGCATACAACACTTGTATGTTCCTTGTGCATGTACTCTTGCTGTAATGTTGTTCTAGTTGCTGTTCCTCGTTGGATCGCCCGGCAACCGAGGAAATGGATGATTCATGCTGAGCCGCGGCACCTTGGTACACAAGTATATACAATGGTCCGTCATCACAAACATGGAAGACTGGGTGGGGCATCCGGTGAAGTCAATAGGGTTCCGTGCTCATCTGTTGCGTCATTATCTGCGGCGCATGGTTGAGAAACCCCTGTCAGTTCCTTGCGCCTTTGGGTGGGACACATGGCTGATCCTGGTTCAAACGATCCCGTTCCTTGCCCCTTCCCCTTCGCCATCCTCTTCCCCTTCCTCCTCCACCCTCCCCCCCCACCTTCCAAGTTGATTTGGGAATCAAGATGCCTCAAAATATCGTCTTGTCCGATCCTTTGACCCTTGGCTAAAAGCATGTGCACGACTGTATGTACGTACATATCTAGGCAGTCTCGCTCTGCTTTTGTGCTTGCATACTACGATTCATGTTTTCATGGTGATTGGATTGTGATGATCCGAGTCAAAGACTAGAAAAAAAAAAGTCTGGTGGCCTGGTCATTTTACCTGCAAAGAATGCACGCTGCATGCATTTGAGTTGCGCAACCTCACAGCCCAATGCCGCCGCCGGTATTTATCGTGGGTCGGGCGCTAGGCAGGGCATCAACTCAACAAGTGTGCCTATTTGAGGTCTCACGTATCCTACCATTCGATTGATATTGATGCCACCAAGACAGCAGCATCTCAGTGCCGCTTGCACCCCACCAGGGAGGTCCCCAGCTACAACAATTCCATAGGGTCCATGGAATAGTCTGGATGCAGGCCTATCTGGTAGCGTTTAGAACGAGCAGCTCACAATGGCCCTTGGCTGCCTGCAACTGTCGTGTTTCCCCAGGCTCGTAATCATGTCGGCCGGCTTTGGCGTTCACAATGAATGTGTCAACGCCCCGCATGCGCTTACCATTGATACAACACGTCTTGACCTAGCATGTCGAGTTCATGTCCTTTGGGCGCGGAATGCTGTCGGTGGCTTGAGCAGAATCTTTGGTAGGCAGGTCAGCCAGTCTGGTCTGGACCTTTGCACTGGCGTGTCGGCCGCTGTCTCGAGGGAGTGTCGATTCCTGTAAGATCCAGGCTCTAGCCCTCTAGACCGCGAGCCGAAAAAAAAAAGACCAAACAGAAGACTTGCTCGAGGCACCTGCGCACCAGGCGCTTCGGGAGGCGCTGCCATCTTTGGCTCTGTGACGGCGGGAAGACTGGCCGAAGGGCAAGAGCTCGGTCGTTCAGGGGGATCTCAAGGGCCTCGGCACTATCGATTGCGTTGCACAAGCCCCGAGGGAGGCCAGCCCATCCAGTCATGACGAGTCGTGGCCGTATGTTCTCTGCTGATTTCGATCCTGGGCATAGGACTGATCACATCATTTACTGCAGCAGCCTGCTGCCCCAGTGCTGCTGGCCAAATGCCGCAACTCCTCGTCCCTCGTCGAGAACCTTTTCGGCAGCGACAAACGTCCCATGCAAAGACATGCGCCATCAGGTGGACAGTAGGAATGTCACGATGCGTTCTTGTTTTACAACACTCGAGGAAGACCGGACCAGACTAGATCCTACTCATGGGCGCATGCGCCCTGTCAACCCGCGTGCTTGCGAAATAAATGACGATAGGCTATGGCCCTCTGCCGCCTTTTCGCCGTTTCGCCTTTTCGCAGTATGTTCAGCAGCCGCGGGTGAAACCGCTCGCTGATAATATAAGACGCCTGGCCGGACGAACGCTAGCAACATCAGTGCTCATCACAAACAGTCTGATATGAAGGAACATTCAATATGGCGTATGGAACAAGCCGGCTGATATATGCAAGCAAGTATCCGCCTCTGCCCCCCCACGCTCATTAACCTCGCACAAGCACACAATGGCCCACTATAGGTGGGTGCAACATCGTCATCACTGCCCCTCTTCCTGCCATCGCTCATCGCTCCTTCCCTAATAACATCTGCTGACGACATCAGACAGCCAAGACAGACAT
The DNA here is from genome assembly GCA_018360255.1 of Claviceps maximensis. Classification (NCBI taxonomy): domain Eukaryota; kingdom Fungi; phylum Ascomycota; class Sordariomycetes; order Hypocreales; family Clavicipitaceae; genus Claviceps; species Claviceps maximensis. The sequence goes on from SRPZ01000063.1 coordinate 50,121, forward strand.
GTTTGGCCTGCTGTCTGGCCTGCCCCACGCCCCACAGACTAGCCCCGTCCCCGTCCCCATCCCCATCCCCATGCCTCCATGCCTCCATGCCGCCTGCCTTTGTCCACTGTGCTAGGCATGAACCATCCCGTCATCATTCTTTGGATATTTCCCAAAACCAGCTGTCCTGGTTTTATATAAAGTCTGCTTAGTCCTTCTTCATCATCCAGTTCCTCAATCTTATCACCAATACTAGCATTTCACCATATTCAAAAAACTCAGTGCCAACTTCTGGCCATCTTTAGCATTCAGCTACCTACTCCAACCTACCCATTAGGTGCCTAGATACTTACTGAACTTTGTTTCTCCATCTTCATTTGTCCACTGTCCATCAGAGTATACACTGCACACGCTCCGCCACACGAGAAGCGTTTCAACTGGTTTTGTTTCCTCCACTCGCAGTTCACCCTATACAACAACCATATTTCGCAATGTCCCCCAGCACAAAAAAGGCCGTCCATTTCGGCGCTGGCAATATTGGTACGCACATCCGGAAGTCGGAATCATAAATGTTCTTTACTGATGAAATCGCTCACAGGCCGTGGTTTTGTTGCCTGCTTTTTGCACAACTCTGGATATGAGGTTGTTTTCGCCGACGTCGTTGATTCGCTTATCGACAAGATCAATGCGGCACCATCTTACAAAGTCATTGAAGTCGGGACTGAGGGTACTACGGAGAAAATCATCACAAACTATCGTGCCATCAACTCCAAAACACACGAGGAAGATTTAATCACCGAAATTGCCACGGCTGATGTCGTCACCTGCTCTGTCGGACCCAACATCTTGAAATTTATTGCTCCCGTGATTGCGAAGGGCATCGATCGCCGAGCGGACGACATGTCACCACTTCATGTTATTGCTTGCGAGAATGCCATTGGTGCCACCGACACCCTCGCTCAGCATATCAAGGATCCCAAGAATACAGCATCTGAGCGTTTAGAGGACCACCATCTTCGAGCTCGCTACGCAAATTCAGCCATTGACCGCATCGTGCCTGCTCAGGATCCTGATGCAGGACTTGACGTTACCCTTGAGAAGTTCTTCGAATGGATTGTGGATAAGACTCCCTTCGAGGACGCAGGCATCCCCTCCATCGAGGGCATTCAGTGGGTTAGCAATCTTGCGCCTTTTATCGAACGCAAGCTCTATACCGTCAATACTGGCCACGCCACAGCAGCCTATCATGGCTACAACCGAAGGAAGCGCACTGTATATGACGCTCTGCAAGATAAGGATATCATGGCGGAAGTCCGAGGTGCGCTTATGGAAACAAAAAATCTCATTGTCACCAAGCACAAATTCGCAGAGGAGGACCAAGCTGCATATGTTGAGAAGATCATCAAGCGAATCGGCAATCCTCATCTGGAAGACGCCGTGGAGCGTGTCGGGCGCGCGCCTCTCAGAAAGCTTAGTCGTAAGGAACGTTTTGTCGGCCCTGCCGCTGAGCTTGCTGAGAATGGACAGCCCATCAAATACCTTCTTGACGCCATCGAAATGTGCTTTCGTTTCCAGAACGTTCAAGACGACGAAGAATCCACAGAATTGGCCAAGATTATGTCTGAAAACTCAGCCGTGGACATCGTTAGCAAAGTCTGCGGCATTACGACCAGCGAAAAAATTCATCCTCAGCTGGTCCAAGTTGTCCAACGTGTGCTTGATGATAGCCGCGAAGATTGACTAAAAGGTCTAGAACACAAGCGATGGCGGCTTTTCGCCAAGATATGATGGCCGTGTAGACGAGCAACGTGATGAAATACCTAGCCTCGTTGGCAGTACGCGACATTATTTTTTTTCCATGATTTTTCTTAACTATTTGCTCATGAGCATGGCGCCTTGGAAGGGTTCGGAGTTATTCAAGGGTAGCCAATTTAGCCACTCGACTGCCTCGACCTTACGGTCGTTGGCTCGGATTTACTGTCGACATTATCGACATATACAGGACGGTTTAGGTCAACAATACAAATACATGAATCTTCGAAATATGTGAAACTATCTGTTATCGAAATGCTGTAGTGAAAGATGACAAGTTTCCTGCACTTCGCGCTTGGCCATATACGTGCAGTAAAGCTGTAGAGCCGAGTGTTGCATCAATGCCACCAACAGGTGAACAAAGAGTTGTGGGTTAATATTGAATGATCCCATCGATATACGGCTGTGGAAGCTCTTATCACTTGTCTATTTGCTCTTAATCCCTCTGAATTGCCTCCCCCCCCCTATCCTTTGTCTCTTCGCTCCTTCCAATTTATCGATGGAAGGAGTCCAGGCTACGGGGGCCTATTGCACCGGTGTAAGCCTTGCCTCACGGAAATGAGGAAATCTCATTGGAAAGGTCTCGCTGCTGGAATGCTGGAGGTGTCAGCTTGAGCTTAGATGTCCGATCAGCCTCATTCCAATAGACAAAGCATTCCTTGCGTCACGGTAACGTGTAGCCCTGTAATCCGGAAGATACACAAATATTAACCGCCGCCGCTAGCGTTGCTGCTCTTTCATTGCCACTTGTCGAAAACCATCTGCATCCACGCTTGTATCGTACTTGCTTCAAAATGAGACCAACAAGAATCACATTATTGTGCTGGCTAGCGCTGCCAGCAGCCATATTTTGCAAGGTGACGATCAAAGTCAGCAACGTGGAGCCGCTACCATTGGATTCTTCAGGATTTGTGTCTTCTCCAGCTGAATTATTCCGTCAGAGCTGTCCTGAAGAAGTGGCCAACGAAAATCCGTACAAAGCTGAGATTTTGTTGTCATCCTATTCGAAGGTGTACGGACCCGATGAGCGAGTTCTTGACCACATTTATCCATCATCTGATAGTTTTGTGCGCGGATCCATCGTTGCTTGGGCGAATCATCAGAGTCTTGTTCTTCGGCCAGATGTGATATGGTTTGAAATACTCGCACAGCTCAACTTCTACATGACGGCGAATGCAGAATCCATCCGACATTTATTCGTGAATTTTGAGAAAAAACAACAAATTGCCGTCCAGGACATATCATGGCAAAACGTGATCGCATCGTTTGGGAGAGAAATTCAAAAGCGTGTCAAAACAGACTGGTTGCTGGGCTGGGTGACGCCGGGATTCAGCACGAGCACCCAGAATGATAACATGACGGCAACGGTGTTGATGATGGGGCTCATGCAACACTATTTTCAGTTTTCTGGCGAAATTATTTGCGGAATTCCGTCGGTCACTCTACTGGGGCGTCGAAAGGACTGGGTGAAATTATACAAAAAGCTGGATCGGTTGGAAGAATGGGGTGCTCAGCCGACACAGTATGCGATGAAGCTGAGACCCATTCTTAGTCGATTTGTGAAGTCGTGGGACGAACCGACTAGTCCAGCCATCAGGTCGTTCTGGGAGCAGATCGTCCGAGCAAACAAGCGCGCCTCGTGCGGAGGACCAACGAAGTACGATATATCTGGATGGATCACGGGCTTTACGCACTGGAAGGAAGATGGGACACTGATGAGTTCATATGGCACGATGGCTGGACAAAACGGTACGACGCTGGATGGTGTTTCTTATGCGCGTCTCGGCGTCACTAGGATTCCAGTAGGATATGCCAAAGCGCCATTGAAGATGGTCAATTATCCGAAGCCTGGCGTGAATACAATGGCATACGTCTTGGTGGGCAACATTGGCATCAAGCGAACGGTGCATGGCACCAACAAGAGGAAGGAGATCTTGGCGGAGCCGCTCAATTCGTGGTTTCTCTATGGGCCCGTGAAATCGAATTTCAAGACGGGTCCCGAGTACGGCAACTTCTCGGACGTGGAGAACCTTGCACAACCTCTTGAGATGTGGTGTCCTGCGACAGCAAAGCATGTTTGAGCAGCTGCGCCCGGGAAAAGTGCCTTTGAAAGACGGGTAGAAGGGCAGGGTGGGAGAGCTTTTAAGAAGAAACACCAGAACCAGACTGTAGTTCAATCCAAAGGTATTTCTCAATATAAAGAGTCAAGTTATTGTTGATCATTGAAAGCGGCTTCGTAGAGCAAGCAGAGCCATTGTGATGTGTTCCGAGTCGGGAGAGATGGCGGTGTGGCCCCAAGATGTCCGCGCCTCTCTCTAATGCGGTTGCCATCTTGTGTCTGGTCCTTTTTGGTGGAGTCCAGGCCTAGACCTTTACTTGAATTCTTGGCCTTTTTCCCCCGCCTATTCTTTCATGCCCATAGCCAAACTCCTGCACCTCAGTGTCAAACAACTCGTCATCAAAATTGGTTTTATTTTCCTGTCCTGTGGTCCGTTGCTCCCGGACGTTACACGTACTTTCGACAGAAAATAGCGAACGCACATGCAGTCATATTGAACGAACCGCGATGCCACCATGGCAGCTGTCCAACCCCGGACGCGTCCTCGAGTGAACATAACGGCTGCGAGTTCGACATCGAAACCGGCCACGGCGACGACTGTGAATTATGACCATACAGAAACCTCACACTATGCTGCTGCGGCGGCTGCCGCCGGGTCAATGTTGTCGGTGTTCATGACGAATCTGAGGCTTCTTGATCTGGATTTGCTGCCCGACTGGCCTGGTATTACTGCCGAGACATTCTCAACGACGGGGATGCAAGGACAGAGGAGGAGGGTACGGTGCGTAGAGTGGGTTTTGGTGAAGCTCTTTGAGATCTGGGATCCCGAGGAAACATGCTCGGTAAGGTGCCTCTGTAGTGGAATGAAGGGTCGGCCTCTGATGACGCAATCGGACACGCAGCTGGCTATTTGGAGAGAGAACAGGGAAACGGAGGAAGAGATGGGAAAGAGTTGCTCGCAATTGCATTCATATCATGGTAGTAGGCTAACAAACAGGCAGAAGCTCAATCCACTCTTCCCACCCCACGACCAAATACAATCAGTCAGTCTAAGGGCTGCCCTCCTCCGAGCGCTCGACACCGTCAAGAGGAATGGCTTTCTGGGCCGAGAATCTGTTATAAGAAAGACGATGCTCGACGACTGCAAGGGCGAACGTTTAGAGGAAGTCTTGGCGTACTTTTCCACGGCGGTGGTGAAAAAAGTGATGCAAGGTGACTCGACGTTCGCGGCCGCCCAGCAGCATCAATATCATCGTCCTATCGCTGTGAATGTCGCGTTGGAAACGAGAGGCTACGATAGCGACAATACCGATCTGCAGGTGCTGAATCTGGCCTACCGATCCTCGCTCAGACGATTCCTGGAAGAAAAGGAGCACACGAGGACCATGTATCGTGACTTTGGTGATTTGCTGAGCATCAAGGAGCGGAGTGTGAGGCGCAGAGTGGAAGAGGTTCAAGCAAAAGAGTCCGGGGCCGCTCAAGATACGTTATCGAATAACGCCAAGGAAGAGATTCGTCGATTGGTAAGGAACAATTGGTCCGGCAACGAGAAATGGATGGAAACGATCATCAGGGGCGATTGCCGCGCGAAAGCAACAACGGGCTTGCTGGCCATGCCGTTTGACAGAGTGTGGCGACGAGTACGACAGGGCCGTTTGGCCGAGATTGATGAAGACTCGGGTGGCTTGTTGGAGCAGCTTGACAGCAGAGTCAAGTTGCAGAAAGATAGGCTGGCCAGGTGGAATACCTTTCGGAACAATACTTTCGGTCAACTTGCCGAGGCATCAGTCTCGCCGTCGAAGAAGCGACATGCTGAGATGACGAGACCAAGTCGTGGTATTGACTTTCAATTCTCGTTGCACCACGACTTGCACGTCGGGGGGTCATGCCAAACGCTTGGAGCCAGCCACAGTGACAGAGAAGGAAAATCAAAACGCGCCCAAGGCTACGACCAACTATTGAGAGGGCTTAAAGATGACCTAGCGGATATCAAAAAGGTCGACTCGACCGTACTGGATTTTCTCGCTAGATCAGATTCCCGCCGCAGATCTCTTGAGGGGTGTTCTTCTTTGGGACGTCAGTCCACAGATGGCGGCGAGACTATCTCGGAGATGAGCGAACTCGAGGATGAGCCTCCTTATGGGGAGGCGGAGGCAGAGACAGAGGCCATCTCGGCGGCGATCCCTGTTCGAACCAACAGGACGAAGCTGGTCAGTTTGCGGCGACACCCTATTAAGCCGCAGATGCAAACTTCGGAAGTCTTCAACCAGTCTACTTCGACGCAATCGTCGTCATCATCGCCTCCTCGCGACGAGGAATTAACCCTTCGCCAAGAAGACTTCTTCACCCCCCCTACAGATGAATTAGAGGAGCTCGAACCCCCTCCCTCGCCGACAGGAGACTCGGCAGAGTGTATACTCGAGGCGATAGACCATGCGTCTCCCTCCCCCGCAAAACGATACAGACAGAGACCCACGCTTTCTCTCGCCCAGCGAACACGCCTGTCTATGGCAGGCAATCATTCTCCGTTCCTGGACGAAGAGCCAGAACTACCATCCCAGCGACCTCCGTTCTCGCAGCTCAGAAACAACGCTGACTTAGCACCACCCTCTGAATTCGACCCCATGAAAAAGGAGGACTCCGAAGCCATGGATCTCGTTAGCCGGACTCGTCTCAGCATGGCTGGCTTCGAACAAGCGCAGAAAAGAGCACAATTTGAGCGGCAGAAGTCGCTTCGTAAGACCAAAACAGCACCTGCTCGGAAGGATGTGAGTTGTGCTGAGAGGGCGGGGGAGAATGGAGAGGAAATTGACGAAAAGGGCGGACTGGATCGTGAGGCTTTGACGCAGGAGTTGATTATAGAGGAGGACATGGAGGCTGTGTTTAAGTCGAGGCCGAAGATGAGGACGAGTCCAGTGGGGAGTCCGGGGGTTTGGTAGTATTACGCTGGATGGGGTAAATCACAACTACATGACAAGAAGTCTTGTGACAAGCTGCGTTTGAATTGTATGCGTTTTTTGGTGTATGGTAGGCATTTAGATTGCCCTTCGCCGACGGCCACGGTCCAGATTTTATTTTTACTTTATTCCAAGCGTCGAAAATCGCTCTTTCGTGTCTATTCTTCTATACCCCTCCTCTTTTTATGTAGATGTACATGCCCTGTGCTCAAGGTCCACCAAATCATACAGCCCGCCAATCCTCTTTTCATTAAAAGTCGTTGACCCAGACCCCTTCTTTACCATCCCTGCCTCTTCAACTCGAGAACTCGATTGACAGCCGCCTTGAAACCCGTCTTGAACCTCGCCCTCCACCGCTGACTCGTCAGTCTCTTCTTCTTGAGTCCCTTTCTCTCATGGAACTTTTGCGAATGGTATTTGTTCTTGATCTTCTGGTCTCGACACAGTCTGTCCAGGACGCGGATGGCGACCGTGGCGGTGGGTGCTGACTGCTGCGCGAGTCTGTCCTTGATAAAGACGGTGCGGCCGACGACGGCTTTGGTGCGGACGTTGGGTCGGTCGAGGGGATTTTGGATCCCGTGGGTGCTGCCGTACTTGGAGGCCTTGTCTGATATGATGTCTGCGATGTCGACTATAGAGTGGTCGTCGGTGGCGTTGTAGGCGAATGACGTTTGCGGCTTCTTTGGGGGTGCTACTTCGTCGGTGGACTCCGTTGATGGTGGTGGAGGAGGAGGAGGAGGAGTGAAGGGAGGCATTGGCGTATCGGGGTCGGGTTCCGAAACTGGCGTTCGTGGAGAGGGCGATGGGCCAGAGGAGGAAGAGATGACTGTTTTGGAGGTGGGTGGCGTGGGCTGCACGGGCGCGACGTTGCCTACGAGAGGATTCAGGCGCACAGGCTGAGAGTACGTATTGTTGTACGTATCGTTGTACGAAGGCTTGTTGGATGAAAAGCGCACAGGCATCGCGGAAGAGAAAGCGCGTGTGGTGATGGCGTGGGATGGTGAGGCAACCATGCGGCCCAGCATGGCGCTGGTGTATCTCGCTGCGGCCCTGTGGACTGTTAGAACTGCCTCGCTGTATCGAGAACGGCACTGAGGAATTGAAGAAAAGACCATGGCATTCTTACATGTTGACGACGCTGTCTGGCGCAGCCGGGCTGTCGAGCCTGAGGTCAATTGGTGAATGTGATGGGAGATGCCAACGCCGCAGACACTCCTGTTGTCATTGGCAGCGCGCGCAACCAACCTTGAACAAAAAGTGATGTTGAGTTTGTCCGGATCGGAGCAATATTGATACGTGCAAAGTAGGTAGGCAGGGGGCTGGCAGATTTGGGGGCCACTAGGCGATTGCGCATAGCGGCAGAGCCGATCGGGCTCCACTGAAATTGCTTGGGTTGGTTCGCAAAGCAAGGACGAGGCTGGAAGCTCTTTTTCTCGAAGCATCAATCACGACGAAACCTTCAGCACACCTACAGTATACCGACGCCAACAACCGCCTGACTGAACAAGGGAGCTCGGCAACGAAACCAGAGCTGCTGGTCTCGAGCTCGCGTCCGATCTTCGAACGTTCCAACGTCCCAGCGCGCAAGTCCGGGTTGTCACCAGGAAATCCATCCACATAGTACATACACGACAGACGTTATATATCAAGAGGACCATACAACCGACTCTCTCGATTTCTCCTGTTGACAAGCTTCCATCACAACAGATACCTCTTTTTTTCTCTCGTTTTTGTTACTTTCTCTTAGCATGTCGTACAACCAGTATGGGGGTGAGTTGCGCTGATAAAATTTGTCGGAGAGGAAAAGTAGTTATCTGATAATATTGATCACTTAGGCAACCCCTATGGCTTGCCACCTGGCTATAGCAGCGGATATGGTGCCCCACCGCCTGGTATGAGTGCGCCGCCTGTATTAGGTACGACTGACAGCAAACCATTCGGTCTGGTCTGAGAACATATTTTGATGCTAACTCGTGACATCTCTATCTCTGCAGGACCTCCTCCTGGGATGGCTGCTCCTCTGGGTCTGAGCGCCCCTCCAGGTATGCAGCAGGCAACCGCTCCCCAATCTGGGCGTCCTGGTGGCTTACCCGCCAACTTTCAGGCTCCTGCCAATATGCCCAACATCAACTTCAACGCACCCGTTATTCGACTAGGAACGATTACGCCTGCTGCTGAGAGCGGACGTGGTGATCGTTCACATGCTTCTGGCGGCGGCGGCGGTCGACCTGGTCTCGGTACGGAGCGCGGTTCGGAACAGGGTCGAGGTGCTGCAAGAGAAGCTGTTCAGGCTCTGGTACCACCGACACCTGAAGAACGGCTTCGAACGATTATGCTTTACCAAATACCGGATGGCGTTCGAGGCGATGAGGGAGTTCAGAAGCTGTTGGGTTCGTTTGGGGCTTTGCGAAAATGGGAATCTTTTGGGAGCGTGATGGACGAGCACAAAGGTACCAGGTTTGGGTTTGCTACATTTGAAGATTCGGATTCTATGTTCAACGCTGTCAAGTTACTACATGAGCAGGATGTCGAGGTCCCTACGCACCGTCAAATCGGCTCAAGCGATCCTGCGCCCGAGAATGACGACTACGAAGGCATTGACAAGACGAAGCTTCGTTGCGCCGTTGACGGTACTGCGCTCATAGGTATACCATCGCTAGACGAGAAAAAGGCAAGGGATTCAGACGCTGGAAACAGGTTTGAAAATGCCAAGGCAGAATTCAAGCGATGTCTCCGAGAGCTATTTTACCCTCCTATTAGCAATGGGGCCGACGCGGACGGGGATACTACGATGAAGAATGGCACGGACGAAAACGTGGAGGTCGTTAATATTCCGATAGCGCAAGAAGACGAGCTTGCCGACATACCTGCAGAAATGCGAGAGGTTGTCGCAGGAGAAATCGCCGCTTTCAGAGAACGAAGCAATCAGCGCGATCTCGAACGCCTACGGAAAGAAGAGGAGATGGAGGAGATGGAGCGACGGAGAAATGGGCTGTCTCGCCAAACAGCAGGTGCTAACAACATTCCCCTGGGGCCAAGGGGATCAGTGCCTAATGCGCCGTCCGGACCACGAGGTCAAAATGGGGCATCCAGAGGGGTATCATTTCTCAACGTCAATGGAGAATTCGGCATCAATCGCGCCGAGGAAGAGTCTGATGCAAGCGATGAGGAAATCCATCGCAGGCACGTACAAGACAGGGAAGCAGACGACGACAAGGCCTACACGGACGCCGAGCGTAAGTGGGCAAATCGAGAACGATCCAGACAGTCTGCGCTTGACAGAGAACAGGACCGTGAGAATCAAGAAGCCGAATCAGAGCAGCGCAAGAAGGACGAACAACTAGAGAGAGAAAAGTCGTGGAATGATGAACGCGAGGCCAGTCGCAAGTCGCATCTTTACTATCGTGATCATGGGACCTGGGTAAGAAAACGAGGCATGGATCGGGCGGACGAAGAGAGCAAAGACGATGCGGATCGGCGGGCGGAGAATGAGGAACGTCGGAGAGAACAAGCCCAGATGGAAAAGGCTAGGGGCATGGCGGATTCGTTTCTGGATCAGCAAGCTGAAGAAATGGATCAACGAGAAGCGGCCACAGCTGCCGCCGCGGCTGTAGCTCCTCAGCCGTTCAAGCTGTCACTTGGTGCTGCAGCACAAAAAGCACAAGCCTCGAGAGGCCCTCAACGCCGCACTATCGCCGAAGTCGAGGGCCTGCTGGACGACGAGGATACAGAGCAGTCTAGTAAGCGCCAACTCGTTCCTATTCAAATGGAGCCCATAACTGGCGCTGCCGCCATGACGGAAGAGGAGCTCTCTCAGGCTGTCAGAGCGTTGGCGCAGGAGATACCGTCAGAGAAGGAAGGCCTTTGGAACTGGCAGGTCAAATGGGATTACATGGACGACTCGGTAGTGCGCGACAAATTAAGGCCGTTTGTCGAGAAGAAGGTTGTAGATTACCTTGGCGTGCAAGAGGAAATGCTGGTTGAGGCCGTGGAAGAGCATCTTCGAAAGCACGGCACCGCGCCCGCCCTGGTGGAGGAGCTGGAAGGGGTAAGTCTTTTCCTTTCTCTCTCTCTCTCTCTCTCTCTCTCTCTCTCTCTCTCTCTCTCTCTCTCTCTCTCTCTCTCTCTTCTTTGATGGGACTAGATTTCCGCAACTGAGAGCAAAAAGTGCTAATCGAGACCTCTAGGCCCTGGACGAGGACGCAGAGGATTTGGTAAAGAAACTATGGAGGATGGTAATTTTCTTTACTGAAAGCGAGAAGCGAGGATTGCCGGCGTAGTTTTTTTTTTTTTTTTCTTTTTTTTTCCTTGCTTCTTTATTTTTTATATGTAGAGGCAAGGAGGAAACGGAGGAGCAGAAAGCGGTGCGCGCGACTCCAAATGATAGGAACGAGGTGAGGTGTGTATCAATAACCATCAATTTTACTTTTATTTTCCTGTTTTTCCTGTGTCTTTGTTTATAGTTTCCATTCTTTTTGTTCTCTTTCCTGTATCTTTTCTGTGTCCATCGGCAAGTTCAGGGGTCGGATCATTGTGGCGCATAGATGAAGAATGTATTTATGAGGAGTAGGGATATGACAATGATATTCAAGTCTGTCTTTGTTCTTTCTTACTAATCGTTGCTGCTGTTGTTTATTACCTGCCACAGCGGCGCCGTATGTGGTGCTTGACAAGCCAGTGTTGGAGATATGTGTCTTCGTTTGAAGAGCGGTTGTGAGCTGGTGATGCTGTCGACCGACGTTGACCGACATTGATGGTGGTGCTGCTACTGGTGTCGCTGTCATGAAGTGTATGTGCTGTGCAAGCAGATGAATGAAGACGTTACAATATTTTACCGGAATCGTCCGTCGTGGAATACCTCGTTGGCAAGCTTGAGAGTCTTTTGATGGGTTTGAGTTGGGAATGGCTGAAAAGAGGTATTTCGAGCAAGATAATGATGGCGTTGATGTTGATTAGGAATGAAGTGAATTGAGTCCGACACTTGTCTTTCCTTGCGTTCGCGCTGTCCTTGCCCACTGATGTCGTGAATAGATACCACGTTGAACTGGTGATGATGATGCAAGGACGCAAAGAATCTGGTGTTTTCTTTTCTTTCTTCCCTTTTTTTTTGTCAAAAAAAAAAGAAAGAAAAAAAGCAACTTGTATGAATCCAAACGCTCACCACTCGCTAGCGTCTGGGATTCCGACCAAAATCAGACAGCCATGGAAATCTAGTCTTGTTCTAGCACAGACGAGTCCGACGCTTTTCCGCCTCGACAAGTTTTATCCTCTGACCTCCAACCTTCTGACTTGCTGTTTTTTACGACTTGCTGCTATTTTTCTGCTGCTTCTCTACTATAGGGATTTCTGACTCCAGAGTGATCGGGCAGGAGCGTTCCTTGTCAAGTTTCATAGCGGACAGCTCACTGCTTGTTTTCCCATACCATGACCGTTTTTTTATAGATAGATTTGTTACATTATACAGGTTACGACCAACTTCAAAAACAATGGGACTCATTGAAGTTTTCCCCGCGCTTTCCCCTTATAGTAATCATGGCATAATGCAAGCAACGGCTACGTGTTTCTTGAAAATGGAATGCCCCATCGCGACAAATGGCATTTTAACAGAAATAAATAGAACTACAATCGAGGGAAAACACGGCGCCCCCGAGAGACGCACGCGGTGGCATGATCCTATCCCATGCGCGCTGGACTGTTCTGTGGTCTGATTGCAGAATTCCTTTGCCGATCTGGATAGTGTTGATTGCAGTGAAGCGTCACTATTCGGAAAGAGAAATGGACGTCACACACGCGTAAAGGAGTCCTAGAGCACGCTTTATTTGTATTATGGAAATATGGGGTTTTTGTTAAACCTTTGGAAGTCGCACCACAAAATTGACACTGGGCGGAGGCACTAGGCATGCGAATGGCTTCGGAGACTCGACAACGAGGATCTGACGAGGATGGAGCTAGATGGTGTTCATTTCTCGATCCCAAGCGCCGACGCGACTCGTCAATAGGACGCTCACAGCCGAAGCAAAGATTCCGGGTCTTTTTGACAATCATCCCGTGACACGGCGCACATCATGCTTCTCGAGATTGCGGTTCACTAAGAGACATTCCACTTGGAGGCGAACCACCCCCGCGCGCATTAGTGTTTTCTTGCTGCTCCATGCTGAAAGCGACACAAAAAAAAACACACAGGTATACTCGGCTCCACACACATTGTCTTGGCGCCACGAGGTGCACGTCTGTGAGTGGCAGATGGAGGGAGTGGCGTTTTCAAATGAGCTATCTATGCAGGAGGGGTTGTAAGGAAAAGGCGGGCGGGATGCAGGCGGTATGCAGCGGTATGCAGGCGAGAGATGATGAATAGGAGGAGGATGGGACAATGAAGAGATGATGGGATGAGATGGGATGAGATGGGATAGGATGATACGTGATGTGATGTGATGGTGGTTGGCCCCGATTTCACTCCTCGGACTTGGCCGTCGAGCATTCAGTGGAGGATTGATTTATTTCCTTTGTTTCTGTAAGCTCTGCTGTTTCTGTTTCAGAAGAGGGGAGGATATGGGACGGAGATGACTCTGCATCATGTGCGAGGGTCGTAGATGGATAGGTACTTAGGTGAATCATTGACTCTCTGTTCTTGTGTTGTGAGCATGATCCCTCTTACCGGGGGCTTTTCCCCTTTCCTTTCCTTTGCTTTCCTTTCCTTTCCTTTCCTTTCCTTTCCTTTCCTTTCCTTCTTCTTGCCGTCTTTTATTTAGCAATGATTTGCTGATGTCTTGTCCTACTGCTTTCCTGTACGCACATGTACATGCATCAATCCATACATACAGTATGATGTCACATATTTCCGACCCATTAAAGGTATTCTCATATGGAACAAATTTAGCAGGTAAATGCATAGAAATATATGAATCGATAAAAGAAAGATAATAATAAATATAATATACAGTATATATTGTAATTACTCCTAGGTTATTAGGTTAACTAGATAAAAATTTGTAAGATATCTCTCAAGGGTCCGAAATATCTGGCATCCCACTGTACATATTGTGTACATGCATCAAGTGAATAATTTGATGTGGCGCCCCATACAACGCCAATCCTCGCCCCCCAAACCGAGACATACATCATTTCCTCACCTTTATCAAGCAAATGACCTCGAAGAAGAGCTTGAAGGGGCCATCGTCCAGACGTCAGATTGTCCCGCGGACGAGTCCTCGTTCCGAATGTACCACAAGTTCACCACTCTCCACGCCGTGCCCACGATCCTAGCTCCCACCATTGGCAGCGTTGAAGATGAGGGGGTTGCAATTCTTGTACTGCGCGCGGACGGATTGCCCGCTATGTGTGTGCAACAAGACTGACATGACATGACATGCCATACATACATATGTATGTACATACACATATACATGTGTATGTGGCGTAATCATAACCTAGGGCTCAGCCCGAGACATGCAAGCCGCTGTCGCTGTCACAAAACCACCATTTCGCATGAGATGGGGGGACGGTTGTATCCCGTGCGGAGTCCGAAGCCCAGAGAAGCGATATCTGCAGCAGAGTCTCCAAATTCGATTTGCCACGGCCCAGCAGTTCCATGCTCGATTTCGGGAGAGGGGGAATAAAGGCATGCCCGTTCCGTGGCGGAACTGTACGGGTGTCGTTCATGGGATCCCCGATTTCTTACCCATTATAGTGACACAACTTTGGGACTATTCTTTCTGTCCTTAAATATCCAGATGCGTCGTGTATAGTAATAAAACCATCGGATACGTCTTGGTGTACACACACACACACACACCCACACATACTCTTTCTCTCTCTACAAGAAAAAAGAAAAGAAAATCACCAATAATAAATAGTCCAAGAAAGCAAGTTTAAATGGCAGACACCGAACGATTAGGCCCCGAACTACCAGAAAATGCTTCTCGCAGCAGGCGCGATGACCTCTCATGGCTGGACTACTCACCCCAAGGAAGAAGTAATCGTGGTATGAGCCCCAGAGGCATGAGCCCCTTTTCGGCCCATGTTGCCATGCCGAGGGAATCAGAGCGGCAGACGCGAAAACTCATCTTGTGCTTTGATGGCACGGGGAACAAATTTCACGGCGACGAAAGTGATAGCAATATTCTCAAGATTTTCCGTATGTTGGATCGGTCTGCTGGTGAACAGTATCACTACTATCAACGTGAGTCTTTGAAGGTTATAAACGTTTGTTTTGAGCAGCACCACACGCATAGCGCACAACCGGACTGATTCCTTGAGGCGCTAACGAGACATTTGATAGCCGGAATCGGCACCTACGTCATTTCGGACTCTCTTTCACATACTGGCTTCCGCGCACGCTTCAAATCATGGCTTGAAAAGGCCAAGGACTCGGCCATTGGTTCATCCTTTGATCAGCACGTCGTCGGCGGGTACCGCTTCTTGATGCGCTTCTACCAGCAGGGAGATGAGATTTACATGTTTGGCTTCAGTCGTGGGGCTTACATTGCGCGATTCCTCGCCGAGATGCTCGACTACATCGGGCTGCTTTGCCACGGCAACGAGGAAATGGTCAAGTTTGCGTGGAAGGCGTTTGCGCAGTGGCAGAGCAGGAAGCCTGCTTCCAATGAGGACGACGGCCATCAGGATGATACTAGGGAGAAGAGGGAGGCGAGGCGCATGTACAACTACATGAAGAACTTTCGAGAAACATTCTCGAGACCGGTAGGTCGCATCCGTTTCCTGGGCCTGTTTGATACGGTCAATTCTGTTCCGCGTTTCGAGACGGCCTGGATGCAGAGAAGCAAGTTCCCCTACACCGCACGAACGAGTGCAAGAGTGATTCGACATGCTGTCAGTATTGACGAGCGTCGCGCCAAATTCCGTCAGGACTTGATGTATCAAAAGGTGCCCCAGCACGAGCATCATGCTCACAGATATCATCGCCATGTAGATGAAATACTTGGCAAGGTGCGGAAAAGCATGGAACGCCCCTACGCTTCCGATGACGACCAACCAAAGCCAGGTGGTTCCAAGGCGAACAGGGACTCACGCGTAGACAATTTCTTGTCGCCCGGAGGAGGAGACGCGAATCGAGGCCGCAAAGTTGCGGCGTCGCAGGGGCAAGACTTTGCGCCATATCGACCCCGATCTCGGTCTCGGCAGTGCGTGATACGCGGCGACCCTACCAACGCCGACAACATGTCGTGCTCAGATGCGTCCCAGTGGGAAGCTGAAATGGAGGACTGGAAGAATGAGGATCAAGACATTGACGAAGTCTGGTTCGCTGGAGGCCACGGCGATATTGGCGGAGGATGGGACGCGCCCGACGACCACAAAAGCGCAAGCCACGTTCCACTGGCCTGGATGGTGCGTGAAGCTATCAAAGCTGGTCTCGCGTTCGACATGGCCAGTGTCATCGGCATGGGCTGCCAAGACGCCCGCGACAATCAGGTTCGGTCTTCGGCGCGAGACGTCCGGACGAGGCGAGCCAGCAGACCGGCCATTCAAGTGCAAGACGAAGCAGGACACATCCATCAAGAACAGACAAACAGCCAGCCGACTCCAGAGGTAGGGGGGCCCGAGTTCCAAGACACACATCTCGCACAAGGCACAGCATCATCTTCCGCGCCCATGTCCCCTTTCCACGAAATGATGCACAGAGCACACACGGCGCTCATCCATGACTCGCTCGAATATGGAGGAGGGCTGGGTGCCATGGCCGTCACGGGCTGGAAGTTCATGGAATATCTGCCCTTTCGACGCATGGACCTGCAACCAAACGGGTCGTGGAAGCCGATTCGATGGCCTCTGCCGTGTGGCGAAACACGAGATATACCGGACAATGTGCGCGTCCACGGCAGTGTCATTCGCAGGATGAAGGAGGACGAGACGTACAGGCCAGGTAATTTGATTATCGGAGGGGGCGGACGCGGTGTGAGGAGAGCGAAGCCACATCATGGCATTGGCGATTGGATCTGCGTTGCCGAACCTGGTGATGCCATTGGAGAGATTTGGACGAAGAAGCCCAGGGGAGACGAGAATGGCCATGGGACAAATGGGACCAACGGGGCAGATCACACTGAGCAGTGAGTAGCTAACTCTTGGGTGAGTCGGTCGCGATTCGCGCGTTGTGCAATGTTTCTCGAGGACAGACGTAGTATTTGTAAACTGGCTAGATTGAATATCCAAGAAGCAGGACAGTCGTTGCGCTTGAATAACAATTTGCAGCCGACAAACGACATGGGGCCGAGTAGAAAATGTGGTCTGGATGGAGGTGTGGGGCTACGTCGCCTGCCAGCTTCGCAGCTTCAGGGGCAGCTGGGCGGTAGACGATGGTTCTTTCAATGTACCCGTGCTTCATGTCGGAATTTCCGAGCTGCAGACCCAACCTGGCAGCTTTGCACTTTTGGATGAATCGACGTCAGCTTTTATCGACTTCATATCCCGACCACCACCTCCTCCATCTCTCCTTCGCTGTCACCCTTGTCCTGTCCATGGCACACATTGTCCTTTCCTAGATTCCATTCGTCGTGGTCGCAATTCTCGACGCCGTTCGCCAAGATGCCCATCCCCTTCATCATGTACGTCATGAGCAACGGCCCTCCGGACTGGCTGCGTGACAACGCCCACACCATCCTCGCCTCGACAATGGCCCTCACGACGCTGTACTTTCTCAAGATATGGACTTCGGGCGCCATCAACACCGCCGAGAAGAACCTCCACGGCAAAGTCATACTCATCACGGGCGGCACGTCGGGCATCGGCGCCATGGCCGCCCAGGAGATGGCCGGCCGGGGCGCTCAACTCGTCCTCCTGACACAGACGCCACCGTCGGACCCCTTCATCGTCGAGTACATACAGGATCTGCGCGACCGAACAAATAACCAGCTCATATACGCCGAGCAGGTCGACCTGTCGAGCCTACACAGCATCCGCAAGTTTGCGACCAAGTGGATCGATAATGCGCCGCCCCGGAGACTGGACATGATTGTCTTGTGCGCCGCCACCGTGCCTCCGCCCGGGAGCAAGAGACGGGAGACGAGAGATGGCATCGAGGAAACCTGGATGGTGAATTACCTGGCCAATTTTCATCTGCTGAGCATCTTGAGCCCGGCCATCAAGGCCCAGCCGTTCGATCGAGATGTGCGCATCATCATGGTTACTTGCTCCTCGTACATTGGATCGCCCTCCCTGAGAGACGCCGTCGACGAGAAGAACTGGTCACCTCGGACTGCGTATGCGCGGAGCAAGCTTGCGCTCATGGTGTTTGGACAGGCTCTGCAGAAGCATCTCGATCTATACAAGCGACCGGACCAGCTGCCCATGAACGCAAAAGTCATCTTTGTCGACCCGGGCCTTAGTCGAACCCCTGGTACGCGGCGATGGCTCACGAGAGGCTCTCTCCTCGGACTATGGATCTACCTGGCTGGTTATGTAATCCCTTGGTTCCTACTCAAGTCACCCTTCCGAGGTGCACAGTCCCTTCTTCACGCCGTGATGGACTCTGGTCTTGCCATCGGCCACGGCGGACGCCTCATCAAGGAGTGCATCGAGGTGGACTTTGCTCGCAAAGAAGTCAAGGACGATGAGGTGGCGAAAAAATTGTGGCAGGAGAGCGACGCGTTGATTGAGAGGGCAGAGAAAGCGGCTGCAAAGGCCCGCGCACTCGAAAAGGTTGCCGGGGACAAGAAAGAGGAAGAGCGGCAGCAACGGGAGAGAATTCAGGAGATTGAGGAACTGGTCAACACGATTAAACGGGGGAAGCAGCAAAGCGAGAAAAAGAAGAAGGAAAAGGGCTCCGAAAAGGTGAATGCTGGGAAGAAGAAGATCAAGGGCAAGACTGATTCGTCCAAGTAGTAGTTGAATCAATAGACTTGTGATGATGGAAGGCCTGGCTATCGTTGGTGTTTTTTTTTATGTTCATCTCTCCCTTTGAGCGAAGCAAAGGGGCACGGCAGCGGCACACGGGACACGGCACACTTCCCGTGAGAACTACGTTCACGTCAATGCCGAAATTGACGGCCAGACTCATAGGTGCTTTACCAATCTGTAATGGGACGGCCCCATGGATTATATTGACGATATTTTATTTACAACCACCATCCGATGGCGACCGCGCCGAAACACAAAAACAGTGCGCGTTTTGAGCTGAGCTAAATGCAATTTTCCTCGTCGTTGGCAGGGGATTTTTTTTTTGACATTTTTCACCATAGGGTGGCATGGGCAGTACCACACTGTTTTACTGCCCCTCCCTATATAGGCACTGCACACGAAACAATTCCCATCAGACATGGGTTTTCACACATAAAAAATTTTTCCGCTCCAGAATATCTCTTATACTCGTACGTGCTCAGCGCCGGCGCCCGCAGCACTCTCAGTCTCGGTGTCCGTTTCAGTCTCCGAATTCTTGGCCAGCGTCTGTCGATCATCGAGGCGAGGGTTCCGCAGCAAGATGGCAAAGAGGATGAGAGGAACGCATAGGCAGATTCCTGTGATGGTAAGGAGTTTCTGCACAGACTGGTAGGACTGGACTATGGCGGTGCGCTCGGGAGTGCCAACCGGGTATAAGGAGTATGTGCCGAGCGGGTTCAGATACATGGTCGTTCCCAGAGTCGAGTTGAGCGGGCTCAGCAGTTCGTTGAGTTTGCCGGGCAGGACCTGACTCCAGATGGCGCCAGAGACGGTGTTGCCGAGCGCAGAGCCGATGTTATAGGTCGCGAGGAAGATGCCCGTTAGGACTGCCAGGTGCTCGTGCTTGAGGTTGACCTGTAGTGAGGCCTGCGCCGTGTAGGGCACCAGGCCGCCGGCGAAGCCGAGGAGGACCTGCGCGCCGATGACGCCAGCCTGGGCGGAGGAGACGTCGGTGGTGGTGGCACCGCGGTAGTGGATCAAGATGCCAAAGGCGACGGTGTAGAGCAGCGTACCTGCAATAACAAAGACGCGGAGGCGCTTCACCTTGAAGACCAAAATGCCGAGGAACGGGCCGACAATGACGCTAGTGAAGCTGTAGAGGGACTGGACCCGGGTGGCGGCCTTGATGGAGAAGTCAAAGGCAACGAGCAGGACGGTGTAGAGAAAGTCGCTTTGCATGGTGAAGGCAAAGTTGAGGAAGATGGCGATGCCCATGGGAGCCCAGACACCGCGGTCCTTCATTTCATGGAAGGGAATGAGCGGATGTGGTGCTCGGAGCTCCCAGAAGATGAAGGCGGGGATGCAGAGGATGCCGATGACGAGGGGCGCGATGATGTGCGCCTCTCCCCATTTTGCGCTCTCGCCGCCGGCGATGGTGAAGGGAACGAGAATCAGATCCAGCACTGCGATGATGAGGATGATGCCAATGACGTCGAGCAGCCAGAAGAGCTTGATGGCCAGGTTTCGAAACCCGAGCTGCCTAAACGCCGTCGTGTAGTCATCGAGGAGGCCCTGACGTTTGGCACGACGAGAGACGACGAGCAAGGAGCCGATCAACGGCAGGGCACATACGGGCATGATGATCGCCCACATGGCGATGCCCCATTTCCAGCCGGGTCCAGCCAGAACGGCAGACGATATGTCTCCCGACACCCAGGTGTTGATGATGAAGGGCAACGCGGGAATGTAGCTGAAGAAGAGACGCGCCCTTGTCGAGGTGATGTCGGCGATAATGACCTCGACCAGCAGCAGAAGCATGGTGTAGCCAATCTGATAAATGATGGCGCCGCCGGAGAAGGTATCCACGTTGTCGGAAAGGGCCTCGACGACGGTGCCGACGACATAGAAGAGCACGGAGACGCAAATGAGCTCGACGCGACCGAAGACGTCGGCGATTTTAGCGGCCGTGGGCTGCGCGCCGACGGAGATGGCAGAGCGCAGGACATTGACCGTTGCGGAGAGGGAGTGCTCGCCGAAGGAACTGGTGGCCGTTGGCTGGTAGGCGTAGCGGAGGGTGCCATCGAGCCCGTATACGTAGGCAAGGAGGAAGACGCCCGTGAAGATGAAGAAGCGGTCGAGGGTGGTGATGACGGAGGAGATGGCCTCGACGCGGACCACGCCGGGAGACCGAACATCTCTGATGGCATCGACGGGAGTAGCAACGGCAGCTGGAAGAGCCGGAGAGTCAGGACCAGCCTTGACAATGGTGGATGATTTGTGCGGTGGGAGTTTCTCTGAAGCTGCTATTGGCTTGTCCATCCTGACCTTGGGGTTCTTTTTTCTTTCTTTTTCTTTCTTGTTTTTTCGTGCACGATTGGCGCAAACTGCGGTTTAAAAAAAAGAAAACCAGGAATCGGTCACAGGAGCTTCTGAATGATGCCCTTCGATCCCCAAATGGTCTATAAAAAGAACAATTGGCCGGCGTGACTAACAGGACGCTGTGCTTTGCGACACTTGGATTCGCGTATCGCCCACCGCCACGTGCGACCAGACAGGAATTTTAAGGTCTCCGTAGTTCCTGAGACCTTGGTCTCTTCTCTTTTTGGTTAAAAGCCCCGAATCGTCGCCAGACCAGACGCCCCGCAAATTTTCAAAAATTGCGTGAAAAATCAGTCACGGGCTTGACTAGACTAGACTGTACGAGGGCGATATGGTGGATATTGTCTGGTGATTTGCGAAGAAGAAGCCCACCATTGAATACTCAAAACGATGACGGGGACTTGAGGAAGGAGACGGGCGGGTTCGATGGAAGGACAACTGGCTAAGACGACTGAGCCGGCCTGATTATGCTCCGAATTGCGACCGACCTTATTATTGCACCTTCCGGTCTTGCTTCGCAAATGGGCGTGAAAGAGCAAGAGTCAGCAACGAGGCGAAGTGGTCAGAGAGTCCGAGGAAAAGAAAAGACGACGTATCTGGAGCGGCGAAGAATTTGAACGTGGGCGGGCATCAGCGTTTGATATAAGATTGATTGAACTCATTCTGAATGGACTAATGGACATACTGGCGTCGGGATGGCGAAAGCCAAAGCGATGCCGCTTTAGTTGCAGGCTTCGACTTCATTTCAGTCTTCGAAGTCTCTGGTTGGTAGATTGGATGTTTCCGTCAGCACTGAGCAGACAAGTCAAGGCCCACCACACAGGCCTGGTAGTTTTTTTTTTTTTTTTGGCGTTTTATTCCTCAGTGCCACCATTCCAAATGGACTTTGCGTCGAAAAATCAAACGCTTAGCCTTATCAGATGGATCTGATTATGGATCTGATTACTCGTCGATTGGACTGAAATATCTTCTGGTGGGGGAGCCTGAAAAGCCACAGAGTCTCAATGGTGGATGACCCATTTAATCAGAGGACAGGCCCGTGGAGTTGTGGGGCGCCAAGGATGTCAATGAGGCGCCATCATTGTTATCAATCTGTTGGGATGAAGCTTTGGTCAACTCACTCGGTTCCCGCTACTTTTTACTATCTACTACTCCGAACTTTGCCTCTGTCAGTCGTCGTAACTCCGCGCGGGTTTCCGGCCACACTGGTCACTAGTGGCTGTTGTGTCGCCACAATGATGGCAATAAATTCCCTCGACATCAGACGCGAGAGGTTCAACGCCGCTCCGGTTCTGTAGTTGCTTGAGCGAGTCTTGGTCTCTAGTTGCACCACCATCTCGACCCTTGTCAACTCGAGTGCTCATCATTCTCGGAACGGCCATGTTTCCGGCGGCACAAAGAGTAATATCATTCTGGGCTCTTCAGTCCCGTCATGCAGCTCATTGTGCTCACTATTCACCGCAGGATCTCCGGTCTGAAGGCTCCGCTGGTCGGGAAACTGATACCTATTCTTGGAAACTCGGATTTCATCGTGCGATCGTGCAGCATACCAGTTGCAGCGTCCCTTGCATGAGACGAGCATCGCATATACATACATTTGTACATATGCATCTACATACACGAGCTTGGCTTCATGCATGGCGTCGACATTGATTGCGTGGGATCCACTCCGTGACCACTGCCATGGCCATCATGTTATCATCTCTATATCGTGTTAAATATGATTGTGCGAGTCCAACCTCTTGTCCCTCGGATTCGCGGTTCTAATAGACGGCTAACTGCATGGTCTTGACCCTATTGACTCTTTGCAAGTGTTCCACATGAAGCCATAGTCTTCCGAGATGGCATTCAGACGTATCCGGCTTCCGAGTCGACTACGCACTAGATACGTTGTGAGAGGCAAGGCGGCGGCTTTCCGTTTTTTTTTTTCGATTTTCCATGCCTGGGGGAATATAAAGAAGCATTCGATCCCACATGGAATCCTCTATATTGGTGAATA
Source organism: Claviceps maximensis (assembly GCA_018360255.1). Classification (NCBI taxonomy): domain Eukaryota; kingdom Fungi; phylum Ascomycota; class Sordariomycetes; order Hypocreales; family Clavicipitaceae; genus Claviceps; species Claviceps maximensis. The sequence continues at coordinate 73,135 of SRPZ01000063.1, forward strand.
ATTCTGTCTTCAAGATCAACACAAACTAGATAAACACCTGTTTGCTAGACTGGGATGCTTGTCATTTGCTGAAAAGACGTGCATAAAGTCATAAATGGCCGTTTTGGTCAATGAAAACATGAAGCTATTCAATATCTTTCTACTGCCCTTTCTCTTGGTTCACTGCATGGACATTGACGTCCCCCTCAGTAAAAGGCGCTCTGAAACAACAATACAGCAGACCTCATTCCCACCGCCCTACCCCGTTGCGAAGCGTCAGGGTCAGCGATGCGGTGCGAGCGAAGGCGGCCGAACCTGTGAAAAGGGCTTGTGTTGCTCGAAACAAGGGTGGGTGAGCCTCTTTCTTTTTCTTCCCTTTTTTTCTTTCCGCGTCAAATACTTCAGAGGACCCTCTAGTAATAAAATCATCCTGCTAGATGGTGCGGAAGAGGTTTCGAGTATTGCTCATCCCCCGCATGCCAAGTGGACTTCTGCGATAGCTGCGACGGTAATATCCGACCCGAGGGTCCGGATACAGCCGAAATCGATCGTGCAGAGAAAGGTGCGGTCCCGTATGGAAGAGGCATCTATCACTGCGAAAAATATGGCGTAATTGCGCTTACGTATGACGATGGACCATACACGTACACTTCGGACTTACTCGACTTGCTCAAGGTACATTACGTCGGTCGATGTGGACTTGCAAGACCTCTAAATTATTGGCGCAGTGTAACATACTAACCCTGACCGCACGACAGAGATACGACGCAAAAGCAACCTTCTTCATCACCGGTCGCAACCTAGGCAAAGGCGCCATCAACAACCACGACCTGCCCTGGAGAAATCTTATCCAGCGCATGGTCTCTGATGGCCACCAAGTTGCAAGCCACACGTGGTCTCATCAGCGACTTACTCAGATCAGCGATGCTCAGCTCTACAACCAGGTGATATACAATGAAATCGCCTTGGCCGATATCCTTGGCTATTTCCCCACGTATATTCGCCCGCCCTACTCGTCCAGCAACGAGAGAGTGGACAGCAGGTTGGGGGAGCTGGGCTACCATGTCACATACTTCAACTTGGACACGGAGGGGTACTTGCACAACTCGGCGGCCGAGATACAACTCTCTAAGGACATTTGGGATAATGGTGTCGAGGGGAAAGATGCCAGCAAGACAAAGTGGTTAGGCATCGAGCACGATCCGGTGTATCAGTCTGTATACAATTTGACCGAGTATATGCTCAGATCCATGCGCAGAAATGGGTTCGAGTCTGTTACTGTGGGTGAATGCCTGGAGGACCCTCGACAGAACTGGTACAGATCAGTGGATGATGTGGATGGGAAGAGGGCGTTGACTGGAAAGCCAAAATATCCTCGTTCGAGGCAATCTGTGCAGGGTTCTGGTTAGATCCGGAGCGGCGCTGGGGAGGTTAGGGCGGGTTTTTTGAGCACTCTTGCTTACCCTTTTTGAAGAATCGGACAATGACAATTTTACATACATACATATGTACATAATATGTATGTACATGTGTATGTACGACGTGCATCCTCGTAGATCACAAGCGGACTTGGTGCCCCGCAGTTGTGATCGCTGTCACTACCTTGTGGCCGCTGCTGGTCTCAACGGTCCACGATAATTCTACTCTGTTGTTTCCTAGCGAAAACATATTCCATGTTCTATTGTGAAATGATATATTGAGAAAACAAGCAGATACAACATGACTCTTCATCTCCTACGCTGGCGGACCGGAGAATGAAATACCTAGACGTGTCTCAAAACACGTGACTCTCGGCAGTGACATACAAATACCGGGGTCCCCACCCAGGACTCAAGTCGGGATAAGATAAGATAAGACAGCAAAAGTTGAGGGGGAGGGGCAGAAAGATGCAGGAACATTGTTTAGGTGGGTGGCAGGCACCACCCAAACCAAATTTTTTTCCAGCGACAATCATCCATCACCAGATATTATATCATTTCTTCGCGCGCAGCAGCAGCAGTCAGATACCATGGCCACCGGAAATGAGGCCGAGGCGCCTCACAACCACTTCGATGTTTGTAGTTTTCCTACAAAGCTTTTGTCATCTTCACCAGCTGCAGGACTGACAATGCCTCATCACAGACAATTCTGGTGCTGGACTTTGGCAGGTAATATGCTGCCATCCGAACAGATGCCGCCGACACGATCCTTGGACTAACACCCTTGCCAGCCAAACTAGTCATCTCATTCTCCGACGGTTGAGATCACTCAATGTTTACACTGAAATGCTTCCCTGTAACACAAAGCTCGCCGACTTGACCTGGAAGCCCAAGGGCATCATCTTGTCTGGAGGTAAGACGAGAATTATCATGAATAATGCTTCTTTTCAACCCTGATACTGACAAACTTCGTTTAGGCCCTTCCTCTGTCTACGATGAGGGCTCACCTCGTGAGCATTACTCCTATTGGATGTAGCATTGACGTTGTACTAATGTTGGAAAGACGTTGACCCTGCTGTTTTTGAGCTTGGCGTTCCCATTCTGTAAGTGCCCCGACGAGCCTTTGAGAAATACACCGTCACTAACACATATTCATAGGGGAATATGGTATGTCTTCATCAACCACGATGATTGTCGTATCACTAACGTGACGAGTCTAGCTATGGTTGCCAGGTAAGTTTCGTCACTGTAACCTTTCCTGTCGTCAGCTGTAGCTAACAGGCAACTGCTTTCCAGGAAATTGCTTGGCAAAGCGATTCTGGAAATGTCGCTCGCGGAACGGCTCGAGGTTTGAGTCTCTATTGAGAACCACTGAGTGCTTGACCTACCTTTCTAACATGGCGCCTGAACAGAATACGGACACGCCGATGTCACCATTCACAAAGCCGGAAGCCATGCCGACCGCCTCTTTGCTGGTCTTGGCGAGACCATGCACGGTAATGCCCCTCCTTATTTGTTCTAGTATGAGAACTCTGCTTCATGGACTCTAACTTTCACATAGCCTACATGAGCCATTTCGACAAGCTGGTGCGACTGCCTCAAGAATTTGTGGTCGTGGCCAAAACAGCCAACTCTGAATTCGCTGGCATTGCTCATCAGACAAAGCCCATCTTCGGTGCGTAAGATCCCGAAGCCGCATCTTATCATGCCATTCCGCTCTCCTCCCCCCTCTTGTCCTCACCCATCTTGTTTACGATGCCTCGTGCTGACCTGGGAAATCGATAGGGGTACAATTCCACCCCGAGCTCGAACACGTATGTGCACCGTCTTCGTTCCGTCTGCCTCGCCCCTTTCGATGCCACTGACAAAATACAACTGATAGACCCCCAGGGGAAGTGAGCTTTTGCGCAATTTCAGCGTTGATATCTGTGGAGCACAGCCTAACTGGGTGATGAGCGACTTTATTGAGCAAGAAATCACACGAATTAGAAAGCTTGTCGGAGACACAGCCCAAGTTATCGGAGGAGTCTCTGGAGGTGTTGACAGCACAGTGGCAGCTAAGCTTATGAAGGAAGCCATTGGTATGGCCTTAATCGCCGTTTCCCGGAGACATGCATGCCGAGGCTAACACAACATTCAGGCGACCGCTTCCATGCTATTCTGATCGACAATGGTACGATTCGAGCCCGAATCTGTGTCGAGTCGCATGAATATTGACGTGTGATAGGATTGATGCGTCTCAACGAGTGTGAGGAAGTCAAGGCAACGCTCCAGCAGCACCTTGGGATCAATCTTACGGTAGTCGATGGCGGGGAGCTTTTCCTAAACCGTCTGAAAGGCATTAATGAACCCGAGAAGAAGCGGAAGATTATCGGCGAAACCTTTGTATGTTCAATGATTCCACGCATTATCACGGGCATTGATCTTGCTTTACAGCTAACAATGATATAGATCGACTTGTTTGAGAAAGAAGCCATCCGGATTGAAAATGAAGCCAAGGACACTCCCAACGCCGGAAAGGTTTCCTGGTTTCTTCAAGGAACAGTATGTCTCCCCTTTTACATGATATTTCGAGTCACGTTTAAATGAATGACTTGGTTAACAACCGTGCAGCTATACCCGGACGTGTGAGTAAAAGACCTTTGATTCTGAGGATAAGGCTGATTATGAGCAGAATAGAGAGCCTTTCTTACAAAGGACCTTCGGCTGTCATTAAATCCCATCATAACGTTGGAGGTCTGCCCAAGGCAAGTCTTCTTTCTATATATTGTCTCCTCGGCGGTGTCGAAGCTCACCTTTGAGCTTCTGTACATTATATCTACATCGCTTCAAAATCTATGTTTTCCATATCTGGTCCGAACTAACCAAAATCTTCAGCGCATGATGGATGGCGTAAGCTAAACACCCCCCCAAATTTGTTGTGCATGTCTATCTTGGCTGACTCTGGTGATAACAACAGCACGGTCTGCGGGTAAGTCGATACAACTTTACTCTCTGTCAAATGGAGACTAAAAAAACGATATTGAAAATTGACGATCATGCAGCTCTTGGAGCCCTTGAGGGAGTTGTTCAAGGACGAAGTGAGAAGTCTTGGTCGGCGCCTGCAGATCCACGAAGATCTTGTCAATCGACACCCGTTTCCCGGGTAAGTCTCCCCAAATCTCTTTCGATTCTTGCAATCACGAATTCACCTTTTACTTTTACTTCTTTTCTTCTTTTTCTTGTCTATAAAACTAGTATGGCTGACTGGATCGTAATCGACAAAGGCCTGGAATCGGAGTGCGCGTCCTTGGAGACTTGACACCTGAACGAGTTGAAATCGCGAGAAAGGCCGACCACATCTTCATCTCCATGATCAAGGAGGCCGGCATCTACAACGAGGCAAGTCTATCGGCATTGATTACGCGAACAAGAGCTAACTTCCTTCGACAGATGTCCCAAGCCTACGCTGGTCTAGATACCAACAAAGGTAGGCATGAAAAGATGCGATAGCTGAAGCCATGAAGATATACGGATGTGACTAACCTGCTTTGCTTTAGCTGTTGGTGTAATGGGAGATACCCGTGTCTATGGGTACATTATCATGTAAGTCATGATGAGGCCTCCCGTCTGCATTTCCACACTAATTTTGACGTGCAGTCTTCGCGCTGTCACGACGAGCGACTTTATGAGTGCCGAGCCCTATGAATTTTCTTTCAGTCTGCTCAAGGCTATTGCCCGGCGCATCGTCAACGAAGTGGACGGAGTGTCCCGAGTAACATACGATCTGTAAGTGGCCCTTCTTCTTCTTCTTTTTTGTCCCACTACATTGGAAATACGAGCTCATTCGATCCTTTATAGATCTTCAAAACCACCCGGTACTATTGAGTTGGAATAGACGGATTACGTTGTATGATTAGTAGATAGGTATAATGGAATAGACAGCATACATGGGCAAAGTTTCTCAAGCCGTGGTATAAGATTCTGACAGTCCCGGGCGCATAGCATCGTGAAGAAGACTGAATTCAGTGGAGTTAACATTCATGAGACAACAATTTGTCACTCATAGCCTCTAGACCTGATAGGCCACAGATCCGCAGCAACGCACGGATATTGAAGCCCGAGATTAATTATCATGCGCTTTATGTTTGGTATCATATCGTGGTAGCAAATTGATATGGGCACATTGGACCACGAATAGGGGCAGTTTAGAGTGTAGTGAGTATTTTGTTTACCAAGTTGTAACATTGTTCTTATTCATGAAGAGATAGATAGAAAATAGGGCCAAGAAGAAAAAAAGTTGATGAAGAATGTCTAGCCAAAAAAAGTCGTTCCCGTGTCCAAAGTCAAGCCTGCCTGCAACGACGTCTGCTTACGGCATGCTTATGGCTGACCAAGTCGCAAGATGAATAGCCTGGTAACGGGGCTTCTGGTGTCCAAAACTACTTGCATCCAGTACTAAAGGCTGTTTTCATATTTGTGGCATCGGGCGCCGAGAGAAAGGCGGTGCATCTAATCTGGCTTAGAAACCGCAACGGATAGCAAAACCGTTGGTGACCTGGTTGGTGGCAAACCCAGCTCGTCCAACGCAGTTGCCGTACTCGTAGGGCTTCTTGATGCGTCCGGTGCCCGCACCGGGGGTCTTGGAGGAGGGTTTGTACATGGTGACGGCAGTCTTGGGCAAGCTGCTGCATGGATAGGGACCCCCCTGGTTCCAGGGGTAATACTCGACGAAACCAAGCTGCGATGACTTGATGCCGCCGGCGGTGGAAGGTAGGGTGAAGGAGCCGATGTGGAAGGATTTGCCGGTTGAGGTATTGACTGCGGTTCCCTTCCACGTTGTTCCCGTGACCTGCTGCACCACAATGTTGTACACGGCGTTGTAGTCACCCGCGAAGTCTACGGCACAGCTGATACCGGGGCCGCCATCAGCACCAGAGTGGCAGTTGGCATCTGTGGTCGTGGAACCGCCCTGGAAGGTGGAAAATACGGCATGAACGATGCTCTGGCCGCCCTTGTCGGGCCGGTTCTGGATCCCGCAGTAGGCGACTTCGTTGATGCCTTGAAAGTTGAATTGCTGGGCAAAGTAATAGCCGGACTTGTGAGCGGCACCGTTCATTCGGAAGGGAAAGGTAATGTCTTTCAGACCGCCCGCAGGGTTTCCGGAAAAGTCCCACTCGTTGCCCACCAGGGCAAGGGCGAGTTGGGGAACGGCGAGTGCCAGAGTCGTAAAGGAGAACCTCATGTTTTGTATTTATGTCTTTTTTGACAAAGTGAGGAGAGTATGGTAGATGTGGTCAGATTCAGAGCTGAGCTCAGAGAGTTATCTTCTAATTTGTAGCTTGGCATGGGACGAAGTCAACAGGTTTCAAGGCGGTTGAGTCCCCTTTTTATAGTCGTTTTGGTCCTCTTCCTTTAACAGGTGGCATGCCACCAGGCCTGCCCGCAGCATCGTATACAGATGAGCGACTGAGATGTGCAGTCTCGGACTCCCTAGACAGACTACCTGGCCAGAGCGGGGAAATGAGACAAAAAACGTAATTTTTTTTCGAGGTTTTTTTTATACTTTTGAGTATTCTGCAGTTGTCAGACCAGCTCTTCGACTTGCACATCTTTCGACGTCATAGGGGTATCTATTTGTCTTGCCTACCACAGCTAGAGACAAAACGTGGAGCGTCCTGCTGCAATTCAAATTCCACACGAACAGAAAGAGAAAGAAGCTATTTTATTCTGTTTTTTTTTTATAGCCAAGTCCACCTCTACCTACCAAAGTCAAGCTTGCTGGGAATTAGGAAGGGACAAATGTCTGCTCCTCCGCCATTTATTTGCAGATTACAGCATCATCATTGTCGCTCCAATGCAATGGTGTCTGAAAACTGGAAGCTTCCCACGTCAGTTTATTACGAAAGAGAGACAGGCGAGGTGTTAGTAAAATGATACAGATTGGAAGAAAAAGGCAAATCAAAAGAGTAAAGTCGAGACTCTTTTTAAAAAAAAAATGGCCTTTTTTTTTTGAATATAGAGGCAGAGTGACATGAGGTGATGGGTCGTCGATCCACTGTCGTGGAGTCGTGCTGGAACGCACATGCAAATCGATATTCAGCTCTGACTGGTGCATTCCAATACGGAACGGACGATGTCGTGCATGCGGGCGGGATTTGGAAGAAGTGTCGTCTATCCCAAGCATCAAATGCAACTCCAGCTCCACGGCTCCGTGCATCAGCATCCACCAGCCTGCATCTTCTCGGCCCGTCAATGCAGGAGCCAAGGATGACTGGAAGACTGCATCGGTAGAGCACGATCAAGCGGCATCCATGCTCGAGTCTCATCAGACGTTGCAGTACATATGTATGTATGTAGATGTGTGGTTCAGCACAGCTGTTCAGGCCCAAGGTACAGTGGGTCGTAGGTAATTCCGAAACTTTTTACACCAAAATTGTATGGCGAAATGTTCGGGATTACCTGGAGTCACTGTAGAAAGCAGGTGCGCTGCATACCGCCTTGACGTTTGGAACAGTCAAGTTCGTGTCTCGGAACTCCGCAATCGTATAGCTGCGGAGAGCAGGGCGGGCAGCAGCGGAGAGAGCCGGCGGACATGCGGGGGTTTAAAGCTGGTTGGCTTGGCGTCCATCATCAAGTAGCGAGCGACCATGATGAGCGGAAGTCTGCCTGCGTTTTGCGTCAGTTGAATATGATTGGTTACTTGGGCAAAAAATTACTTTTTAGCGACTCGTTCACGGGACTCTTGTACGAAAGATGTGGTGTTACAATACCTTGCATCTATAAATGAGGGGGGGGGGGGGGGGGTTCTTATAAGTACCAGGTAAACAGCAGCAAGAATAAACACAGATTCGAGGGAAGGGGGTTAGATTTCGAGAAAAGAATAGAGCAAAGAGCTCAGATGGCAAAAAATAGCAGAAAACAGCTGGTGAGGACCCGCTTGATCGCCCTCTTCCTTCCATCTAGAAGGCCAATAGATTAATCCGACGTAGGTCTCTAGTTTTGGCAAGAGGAGTCTGGTTCGACGCTATGTACACATGTGTGACACACATATGTATGTATGATGCTGATAAGCTCGGATAGCCATAATGATCTAGTCGTATGGCGGACTGTCCGGGCATGCTAGAAGAACTCAGTAGCGACATCTCATGTGATGTCTGGATGTCGGGAGAATGTGCACATCTCTGTTGACCGTTTAGTCGTTCGATTGGTGGGTGAGGACATTAATAGAGGTGGAAAAAGAAGAAAACGACGACGAGAAGAAGATGAGGGTGAGGAAGAGGAAGAGGAAGAGGAAGAGGAAGAAAAAACAGCAGCGACCTTGTCAGAATCCAATCAGATGACCGTGGTCCCAGCATCTGGAAAGCCGATAAGACAACTCCGGCCGGCATAGCGCTCTCTAGTCAGTAAGAAATGAAGAAACGGTATCCATCTGTCACCTTATGCGTCACCAGACGCATGTGCACTCCAGACGGCATCACGCCTTGGGTCTGTTGCGCTGCGTTGCACTGGGTTGGTCGATGCAGCAAAACGATAAGTTGATCCCACTGTATGTATCATAGGCCCTCTTCCTGGCTCCTGTGTGATGTGAATAGCTGGGGTTCGGACATTAGCCACCAGTGGTCATGTAGCATACTTGGGTATCAATTAATCGAATCCTTGTGTCTTCAGCAACAAGCCAATTAAATGTGACGGGCAGCATGATCAACTGAGCAATCGAGCACACGAGGATCAAATCCGTTTGGGCGAGTTGAAGCAATGACCGTATCTCCTTTCGCACAAATTATGTCTTGTCGCCCGAAAATTGCGTGCTCACTGCTCCCAGCTCCCAAACGGCCGGATCTGGCGCCGGGGGGATCTGACGTGATGGCCACCATTTCATCGCGTCAACGCCTAGTCTACCAGACCATATCGATCTGCGCAATAATCTCGTACTGCACTATTACGATGGCTGCGTGGACGTCACCGAGGCCTGCTAGCAGGACACACCGGCTGACGCAATTCATCGAGTGGCATACAGTGCATGCGTATGGCGTGTAAGCCAGATTGGCGCGCAGATGAGTTGCTCGCGATCGACGTCACGCAATAATTTGTGGGGAGGTCAGTTTTATATACTTTGTCAGTTGGACGAGTATAAGAATGACATGCAAGGCCATGGCTTGTGGCATACGGGCATGATCCTCGCTATATGATTACACGAGAAGAAGAAGAAGAACTGTGAACATATATTTTGCAACAGAGCAACAAAGGCATTATTATACCGCACACGCGCACACGCACGCACGCATACACTTGCCTGTATATACATACGCATATACACAGACAAACAAAAACGGCCGCGACAATGGCCCCTTCAGCAGTATTCACCACCACGACGGAGCTTGCACAATCCGAGCCTCGCTCGACGTACAAGCTCAACCTGGGGGCTTACAAGGAGATTGATCCATATAGCGTAGACAAGGACGTCGAGACAGGCAAGGTGGGCGGCGACGGAGCCAAGGTATGTACTTGACTGCACCGATGATTTACCACATTGTTTCTCCATGCATGTATTTCTTTGCTTTTGTCTCTAATTCTTTTAGTACCCTCATTACCTTCCTACCTGGAACGCAGCGGAAAAATACAAGCCCCTCGAGAGATTCGAGCACTACGAACACGGCAAGGACGCCGACCCAAGATACCCGAATCTACTGCCGTCGGGGCCGGGCAGCGCCGTGAGCGTCACGCACCTCACCCCAACCATCGGCACCGAAGTATCAGGCATTCAGCTCTCATCCCTCACAGACGCCGGCAAGGACGAGCTCGCTCACTTTGTCGCCAAGCGCAAGGTCGTCGCCTTCCGCAACCAGGACTTTGCGGACCTGCCCATCGCCGACGCGCTCGCGTACGGCTCGTATTTCGGCCGGCACCACATCCATCCCACGTCGGGGGCCCCAGAGGGATTCCCCGAGATTCACCTCGTGCATCGGGGCAAGAACGACAACGGCGCGGCTGAGTTTTTTGAATCGCGGACCAGTTCCGTCGCGTGGCACTCGGATGTGTCGTACGAAGAGCAGCCGCCGGGCACGACCTTTCTGTATATTCTCAACAAGCCCGAGACGGGCGGCGATACCCTGTTCGTGGATTCTGTCCAAGCATATCGTCGGCTGAGTCCGTTGTTTCGGGAGCGTTTGCATGGTTTGCGCGCCACGCACTCGGGTGTTGAGCAGGTCAACGCCGCGGCGGCCCGGAATAGCATCAAGAGGCGCGAGCCGGTGGTGCATGCTCATCCCATCGTTCGGACGCACCCAGCCACGGGCGAAAAGGCACTCTATGTGAACCCACAGTGTACGTACAGAAGAGTACTGACCTGACATTTGTTTATACCGAGAAAGAAAAGAAAACTAATACGCAAGCGTTCATCAGTCACCCGCGACATTGTCGGCCTCAAAAAAGAAGAATCAGACGCCCTGCTCAAGTTCCTCTACGACCACCTCGCTTACGGCGCCGATTTCCAAGCCAGGATCCGCTGGGAAGAAGGTACCGTCGTGTTATGGGATAACCGCGTCACGCAGCACACGGCGCTGGTGGACTGGGAGGATGGTCAGCGTCGTCATTTGGCGCGCATTACGCCCCAGGCCGAGGTGCCGTATGAGACGCCTTTTGATGGGTAGATGACGATAGTGCGTGGGCGGAGGGGAGTGTTGACGGATAAAAAATTTAGCCACGTGTTTTTTGTTTGTGTTTTTGCTTTTCGTGTTTTCCCCCTTCTTTCTTTTGTGTTTTCCAACATAGCATTACGCCTCAGGCACAGCGAACCGACTTTTCAATAAACCAGACTGGTTGTACCATGAACCAAACTTCAATGATGGACCTAGGATAATTCAGTAAAGTCCGTGTTTTGGAGGTGGCTCGGCCGAGAACCACCCCAGCGACCCCGGTGACGACATGCCTCTTATCATGAATCTACTATCTGCCCACATTCATGTATCTTACCATTAAATTCGAGACTCAACACAAAGCACCATAGCCTCTGGTCAATAGCTTGATCCGAAATGTCCCCCCGTCTCCGTCCAGTCGACACAACAAAACGGCGACTCCTATCGGCCGCCCCCATTCTCCTCTGGTCCCTCATCGTCATCCCGTCCCTGATCCACGTGTCGAACCTCGCACCACTCGTCCAACAATGGCGCACCAGCTCTGTGTACTCCCGCCACGGCGTCGTCGTGCCTCTTACCTCCACATTTTACGGCGTCGAGTGGCTGGACAGGATTTTCGCCGACATTGTGGCGACGTCTGGACTGTTTCATTTTCACGAGCAGTCGCTTCATTATTGGCATTCGTTGGACTTTCTGGCTCAGTTTGGCGCTGTGTACGGGATTTTGATGCTTGAGGCTTCAAGGGAAGGGCATAGGTTCTATTTTCTGCTCGGGTGTGTTTCTCCTTTTATTCTTTCTTTTTATTCTTTCTTTTCATTCCTTCTTTCTTGTATTCTTTCTCTAATTCTTTTTTTTATTTCCCTCATACTTTTTCTTTTTCTTTTCTTGTTCTACCCGCTCTACTTGTTCTACTTGTTCCCTTTTTTTTATTGTTTTTTGCTTCTCTGTAATGATACTGTTCTTTACAATGATACTGCAAAAAGTATGGCCAGTACTATGAACTCACCAATAAAAAAAACTTTAGAACGGTGGCTGCATTGACGCTCGCGCAAGTCGCCTCTGGGGCCATCCTGCCCATCTACTTTTTCTTTTCGCACATTTCGACCGATCCATTGTGCCTACGCAGCCGCAGCGGCAGCGGCAGCGGCACAAGGGCCATGCGAGAAACCCCAGGATCGTCAGCACTGGCTATCCTGCCTACTGTGCTTTTGGCCTTTTACGTCCCGCACTTCTCTTCCTACCTCAGTTCGGACCTGACCGCACGGCATTGGTGGAACTGGCTATGGCAGCCATTCCCCGTCTGGGGGGCAGTCTTGTATTTCGCCCTCGTCGGTGCACTTGCCCTTGTTCCCACGCTGTCGCGAAGTCTCCTGCTGCCGAGCTACCTGGCCAAGCGGGTCAAGTTGCACATGAGGCTGACGGCCACGAGGCTGACAGCTATCTGCATCGGCCTCATCAACATCGGCACGTACTGGTACGTTGTCGTCGCGACGGGCTCTTCTTGGTCCTGGTGGCGTCTCTGCGTGCCAAACCAAGTATTGGTATCGACGCCCATGGAGCATCCCGACGCTGTTGTTGGCACGTTCCTGCAGTTTGACTACGTGACTGTCTTTGGTTCGGCCCTGTCGTGGCTGGGATTGCAGTTTGCGGATTTGAAAGACGCGCGTCTTATGAGCATGTCTTGGACGTGCATCGTTGTGCTTGGGCTTGTGTGTGGTGTGCTTCTTGGACCCGGCGCCTTGTGCTGGATAGGGTGGATGGCGAGAGAAGAGCTTCTTGCCTCGGCAGAAAGGTCGGCGAGGTCCAAGAGTGCATGTGAGAAGGAGGCTTAATTTTGGGAGTACGTTACGTACACCAGACACGTTTGTGTTTTGATATGGCAGCGTGGCACATGGGATGCTTTGTTGACGAGCGAGGAGGACAAAATGTCCGTTTGGCTGATAGGGTAGGTGTATGGTACAACAGGACCAGTTGACGACATGCATGCATGGAGACGTCAGGCCAATCAAACCAATCACCAGACTCAAGGACATTGAATCTCCAATCCACTCCGCTCCGCCCCTTCCTCCAAGCAAGCCTACCCCATCTAGTATGGTAACTGTTCCAAAAAATCCCGTGCCTCATCTCGTGAGTCGTAATCGTCGACAACCTTCAGGGGTTTCGCGGCACAGCTCGCGTCCCCTGCTTGTTTATTTTGTGTTTGTCGCGCATTCCAAGGAATTAGTCACCCTCTGATTCTGTCAACGTTCAATTCACATACTGTGACTCTCGTATCCATTTCCTTCCTCCTCCGTCAGGGCCACTGAACCCAATTGCTTTTTTTGGCCCGGGTTTCCCGATTCGTCCAATTGAAAACGAGGAAGTCTTATTCGTTGAAACAACGACAAACGACGACGGCGACGATAAAAACAACAACGACAACAACGACAGTAACCCTCTCCCTCTTCGACGCCACCCTTGGAAAAAAGCCAGAAAAAAAAAACAGGTCAAAATGGCTTGGAAAGACAAGCTCAAGAGCCTCAAGTCCGACTTTGAGGGCATGATTAACTCGCGAGACGGACATTCACAATCACAGTCACACCATCATCAATACCAAAACTTGGACGAAACACCGCCCCCTCTGCCCATGAACACCCGACCTGCATTAGGACCCAGTCCGACTTTTCACACATATTGGGCGCCGAGGTTCCATCCTGATACGCCCGTGAACGCAGAATGGGATGCCAAGCTGGGGAACGGGCCTGATGGATGGGGAAACCAGGAGTTGCAGTACTATACTTGTGCTCCGGATAACTCATTCCAGTAAGGTTTATAATTCGGTGAATCTTGTTCAAAGCTTTCTCCTCCTTTCGTTTAGTTTCCCTTTTCACGCCCCAGATCACGTCTAGAGAGACAAAGAGAGGAGAGGAAAATTACAAGATACAGACTGACATCTAGCTAGTACTCCCAACGGCCAACTCGTCATACGGGCCCAGGCAAACAATGCGTGTTCGAATCCAGAACAGCGATACACCTCTGCTCGTCTTGTCAGCAGAACCACGCTTGGTCGTGACCAGGGCGTTCTCACCGCAGTCATCTTGTCCCCATGCGCCGAGGGAATATGGCCTGCCTTCTGGCTACTTCCCCACGAGCCATTTAGCTGGCCGACAGATGGAGAGATTGACATTGCGGAGACATGGAACGGAGATCGCGAAAACAGAAGCTGTCTCCATTGGGGCCAACATAATGAGCCGCGCAAGCACCGCGTTTTGGGGACCAAAATACCCGATATGCATATCCGTCCCGTCCGCTATGACTTTGCGTGGCAGCAGCCCGGAGGCATGGCTGGTCAGGGCAAATTAGTCTGGTATATTGACGGGCGGCCCGTCATGAAGGCTCCCATTCCCAAGGGAACGCGGCCGATGAGAGACATGACCATGCTACTCAATGTGGCCATGGGGGGAAATGTTTGTGCGGGGAAGAGGCCAAAGAATGGGCACTACGACATGGTTGTTTATAACGTGTCCCTGACAACTGAGCTGGAGTATGGTGGGTGGGAACGATTTGAGGCGGACTGGGCGAGTGCAGATACGCCCCACGGGAATACTTATTGAGTCGGACTTTTGTCGTTGTACTGTATTCATGAACGTGGAGGTTATACAACCAATTTTTATTTCATGACTTGGCCGGGTTGACCACTATCTTCTGCAGGTCATTGAACCAAACATATCGACTAATAATCATGTACAAATGTCTGTCCCACGTATACTGGCTGCCATGACTGGCAAAGGCTCGTCTTGTCATAGTGTATCTCTGCCATGTGTTTGCGACAAGCGCCCTCGTGCTATACTCGGCGTCTGCAGTGTTGGAGGGAAAAAAGACTGCGGCCAAGATCCTCCACAAGAATGAGAGAGCGGTAAGGGGAAGGTCCAGCAGGAAAGTATACTTTCTAGGCAGAGCCACAGAAACGACCATGTACGATGCTGGAGCCTTTTTGTTTTCCGCAACGTATTGACTGTGGAGAGGGAAAAAAAAGCAAGTTAGCTTTCTACTCATTGCTACTCAGCACCAGCAGCAGTGCAGCAGTAGCAGCACTTTAGAGGGGCAGGAAGAGGCTCCTGTCTGGGACTCACTTTACGGCCGAGCTCACAGCACGATGATTGATGTGGCCCGAAACACCGCCTTCGTCGAAAGTAATTATCTATGGGCGCGGTGAGCCACACTTGATAGGAAGGGTTGGTCAATGAATATATAGTGGGTGGGGGAACCTACGGCATCGATTTTCCATTTCTTGATATACTCTTTGAGAATGGGCTTGATTTTTTCTTCGTCCCACCAAACCTTGGGGTTATCTTGCAAATCTGGATGATCGAGTGCAATGCATCTGGATGTATCCATGCCAAGAGCTTCACACGAGCCCTGGAGCTCCTTCTTTCTTAATTCTCCCAGCCCATAATTGTTGCCTGTAGAGGTTAGAAGAAGTAAAAAAATAAAGTGGTAAGCAGCTTCCCTTTCCTTCAAGTGACTTAACACGGTACCAGAGATGCACCAGTCTTTGTCTGTGGAGGGTTGCGCTTGAGTCGAAACAACGCAAACATACCTGTAGACATGACCAGCAAACCGCCCTTGATCTTCTTATTCCTGTTCAAGATGCCGAGAATGCTTGGCGAGAAGAACAGACACTCATCATCGGGATGGGCCGTCACGACGAGCAAGTTCTTGGCCGATAACAGTTCTGGGGGGAGCAAGCGCGCGTCACTACCGAGAATGTAGGCCAGAATCCATTGCAGGAAGAGCGGGAAGAGGAAGGCGACTAGTGCGGCGCGAATCAGCCATCGACGGCGAGTGCGCGTGGCCGTGAACCAGTGGCAAGTTCTTGAGAGCGACTGCACTGCGTTGTTGAGCTTGTTCATTGTCGATGCAGATGCAGACCAGGTAGATCAGATTCAGATTTTGTCATGTATAGTCGGGATGATATGGGGTGCAAGAGGCCAAAGAGGCCAGAGGGGCCAGGGGTAGCACTTGGTGTCTCCCTGCGAATAAGCTCTTTCAGGAGTTGGTGAGCACCGACCGACCAACAGCCGGAGGGCGCAGACGGCAGACGGCAGACGGCGACAGCCGTTGGGACGCAATGCTGAAAAAGATTTCGGCGATCGCTCACTGGTTGGTTCAAGAAATGTTGATGCTGGAGCAGATGATGCTGTGTGTATGTTCAGTCTTCAGATCCACATGATAACGATGCAAAGGCAACATACTATCTCAGCCGGTCTGGGTCGGCCACTGCAGCCTAGCTGCGCCACAACCCAGTCAACAACGCACCGTGAATGAGCCGAGTCTTGCGGCCTAGCCACATGCATCTTTGATCTGATCTGTTCAATATTGCCAGCCACACCAGCTGCGGGAGAGGCGTCTGATGCTGCCAAAGAGCCAGGTCATCAAGAGTCCTCACCTCGGCTGGCGCCCTCGTTCATGCTTCCTTGCCCTCAAGATGCGAATTGCGAAATGCGACCTGCTGTCCGGCGGCCACCTGAACTTTCAGCTCTGAGGCTGAGGCTGAGGCTGAGGCTGAGGCTGGGGCTGGGGCTGGGGCTGGGGCTGGGGCTGCCCCCGGATACTACCCGAACGAGCAGAGCTGTCAAGTCGCGTCAATTTGTTATGAATGGATCCACGTGGCGAAATGGGTCCGAGCGCCGTGCCCCAAGACGATAAATCTCTTCTGATGGTCCGAAATCCAAGGGCAAAGACTGGAGGCACTACGTGCGCGTGCGTGCATTGCATTGAGTGGCATTGTGCATACATACATATGTAATTGTACAGCATTCGGCGGGTTTTACGCAAATCAAACCAGGCCAGACACACCGGACCAAACCAGACCAAGGCTGAGCACTCAGCCTCAAATGGCTGACTTGCCCGGCTGCGCGGGAACATTGACAGGGACTGCATGCATGTCACTCACTAACCAGCCCTCCCCCAGCCCCACCTTGTCTTCTTTCATTTCCCTTTTTCTCCTTCCCATGCGTCGCCCGCCATGCCTCCTGCCTCCCTTTGCCATCCCACCATTCCATTGCCATCCCATTAACCCCCCTGCATTAATCAATTTTGACCCGCCAGCCAAAACCACACGCTATCCGACTGAACCAGACCCGACCGGGCCAGCTTTGCCCAGCTTTGCCCATCTTTGCCCTTCTTACCTATTGAACCTCCCCGGTTTGCCCTGAACCCCCTGCCTGGGCTTGCCCTGCTTCCAGTTCCCCGCCTGATTCATTTTACTCGCTGGCAGTAATAATTCTCTCTCTAGTCCCTTTCTTTTTTTCTACTCCTCCGTCTTTCTCTCACGCAAACGAACCTCCTTCCCTGGCAGTAAACGACGTTCCGTCACACTCCTTTGGCTCATCGAGACTGAACAGAGTTCTCCCTCCATCAGTGCTTACACTGGTTCGTCTTTTCGAGAGTCACAGCTACCGCTCACTGTTTTCGATCACATTATTTGCCCCCGTCTAACGATTTCAGAAACGGGGCTGACGTCAATATGCCTGCGTCCATTTGCCTTTGAACTTCATCATTACCTCCATCCTGGAGATCATCAAACACCTTTTATTGCGAACTCCTCAAAGCTCGACCTATTCATCATCGTGGACGCTTGCGAATCGCGGTCGACTGCAGCAAAAAAACCTAACGACACTATCTGCTTGTTCACCCCGTTTGTCGCATCTACTCTGTCCGGAAAACACCCAAGTGCAGATCCGGAACCATTGCTCTCGTCGTCGCTGTTCCTCTGCACCATTAGATTTGCAACGTTGCGGCCGTTTTTAATCCCTCTGATCCAGCTGTTACGCTCTTCGATATTGTACTTTTTTTTTACGTCAACCTTGGACAGCACAGCCGCCTAAGTGAAGCCAAGATAATTTCAACAGAAAAAACAAACACAACTGCACGATGCAGAAGTCCTATCATACACGGAGCCAATCCGGAGGAAGATCACGACTGATTATCTGCGTCATCCTTGCAACCCTAGCACTCACATTCTGGCTCAGTCGCCATCTTCTTTATACCACGTGGACTCTCGCTGCTCTGCGCATATTCTGGCACGAAAATGCGTCCCAATTCATCATATCGAAAACAAACGATGATTTTGATGTGACTTTCGCCAATTACAGCAAGGACCAGGTCAGCGCTGAACCCTATCAAGACCTCGTCCCCCCCATTTTGCACCATATCGCCCTCGGTGATAGCGGAGGTCGATGGAAGAGTCGATGGGGTGATGCTGTGCAGAGCTGCATTGATATCCATCCCGGTTGGGAATCGCACATCTGGACCGATGAAAATGCCAGCAAATTCGTCGCGGAAAAATTTCCCGAACTGAAAGACCTCTGGGATAATTATCACTACCCAGTTGAGAGAATCGACGCTCTCCGGTATATGCTATTATCTGCTTATGGGGGTGTCATCTTGGACATGGATCTTAAATGTAAACGAGCTCTTGGGCCGTTGAGACGATTCTCCTTTGTCGCTCCAGAAGCGCATCCAACTGGCTTCTCGATCGGCTTCATGATGGCGAGCAAAGGCAACGCCTTTGTTGGCGATATCGTGCGCAACCTGCCCGTCTACAACAAGGACTGGCTCGGTCTGCCATACCCCACTGTGATGTTCAGTACTGGATGTCATTTTGCGTCTGTCATTCATGTCTACGAATCAAATCGAACAGACCTCAAGATTCTACCGGGCCCTTTGCACAGTTTGAACGGCAAGGTCTCTACGCCCATATTTGACCACCTCGGCAGCTCATCGTGGCATTCGTATGATGCGAAACTGATTGTGACTATCGGAAACCGGATCAATCTGATTTTCTTCTTCTTTGTGGGAGTCGCGCTGGCGCTATTCTTAAGGAAGAAGTCGCTGTTCCGACGATTTTAATACCCTATGAAATAAGCCTTTAATATCATTGTTGGACTCGTTCAGGACTTACGACACCCTTCACACACGGGCCATGTCGTCCGTACACACACACACACATCATCGGAGCATCATCGGGCCAGTCGGATCAAATCCATCTCAACTACATCATGCCGCATCTCTCACACTTCACATACACATACGTATATATAAATATGTATATATTTAACTAATTGCGGGTTTACTTTTGAGAGAACGGTGTATAGAAGACTAATAAAACTAATTCATCCAAACTTTGAAGCGCAAGCATCTATGCTCAGATTCAATTTGAAAGGGGCTGCGTGAAGTCCTCGGCAGGAACTGACTACAGTGTCGGCAAGATAGACAATGCCGAATAGAAGATGTTTTAAAACGACCCGAATCTCAATTTCATCACTCTTACGTGCTTTTTTTTTTGTGTTGACGTGTCGAGACAAGCTAGTCGCCCCCGTGTTTGTGATGCTTGATGCTTGTGCGAGGCACTACTGAATTCGTTAGATATATACATAGTACATACCTACATCCTCTTCTTATGCATGTGTGATCACCATTCGCATGTGCCAAGCAGCTCGGGCTTCTAAACAGGCTGGCTTTTCAATCAGATGAATCGATGTAACTAAGCCCTTTAATCAGGCTGCGCTCTGGAGAGCAGAGCCACATTCAAGCACGGGCTTTCGATGTCTTGGTGGATGCCAGAGATGGACTGGATCAGCTGAATCAGCTGGAGCAGATCCCCACTGCCTCGCGCGGTGCCATCCATTCAACGGGACCACGGGACCCCCTGAGTTCTGGTTGGCCGGCGGCCCTGACTGGCGGGTTCCCAGAGTCATATAATGATGCATTTCTTACGGGTTGACTGGGAGTCAAGGCATCCGTCTGATCTTGCCTAGCAGGCATCCTAGCGAAAGCCAACGTCCATCCGTTACTCCTAGGCTCGTCAGGTCCCTTTCGGTCGTCACGATTCTGCCTGGCCCCTGCGGTCAAAATGTCACGAGCATAGTCACCATCATCGTTCTTTCTTCCTCGAATTAAAATCGGCCGTCGCGACTTCGGCTCGCAGGGCGATCCAGCGATTGCGAATGCAACACCATGCTTCTCTCTCCTCGGGTTCTTAGAGTCCGACCTCGCATCCTCCTTTTGAGCGGTTTGGTGCTCTGCCTTGTGCTATGGACGCTTTTGCCAGTCAACAAGAGTCAAAAGCGTCTGTTGGGTCACAACGAGATCCGGCAAAGGTTTCCAGCGGCTTGGAACCACATCCATCAATTTAACAAGACAGGCGGAGGTAAACATACCTACATCTTCCATTTGATTTCTTGCAGTTTGTAGCATCGAATCGGACTAATGCAACTTTGCCCATAGCCTGGTTCATTCCTCCTTCATGGCAGGGCGACCGCCCTGAGCCTCGAAACATTCTTGAAGCCGCTGAGTTCGCTAGCGACATGGCTTTATCAGACGCCCATCGACAGATACCCTTCTCGAATATACCGCTAGTTGTGCATCAAAAATGGAATGACAACGACCTGACGAGGTTGAACGAGCATATACTCAGTTACGTCGAAAAGTGGCTTACGTATGCCATTTCTGCCCACGACACGTCTCGGCAGATGGCATATTTCTGGTGGATGGATGATGGCGTGGCCATGTTGGTCAAGGAGAAGGAGCAAAAACTGTTTAAAGACTTTCAGACAATGTTTTCTAAAGTGGAGAAAGCGGACATTTTCCGGATATTGGCGTGCAAGTGGTTTGGGGGAATTGTAAGTCTTGTGTGATGCGCCTTCTCGTGTCCCTTCGTGGTTCCTCCCCGTTCGTTTTTTGACTGTTTCTCTCTATAAGTTTCGAAATATTAGGACATCGGGCACTAACTGTGTCTGACAGTATGGCGATGTTGATACCGAACCACTTGAACACCCTGTAGATTGGATCCGAAAAGAAGACATCCTATTATGGGTCGACGACGAAACTGGCAATACGTACGGAAAACAAGACGTGTCCGCAGAGTTCGAGGAGCAGGAGACGAAGCCCGTCAACCTACTTTGGGGCTTAGAAGCTGATACTGACCCTGATACCGATCAGTACTGGCGCATGGGCTACAACTATCCTGTACAGCTGACGAATTGGGCAATGGCTTCGGCGCGCCAGCACCCCGTATTGGATCGATTCATGGGTCAACTGCAGTCTAAGCTAGAGGTTGAGAAGCAGGAAATGTTGCAGACATCGACTGGGCAGGGGTTTAATGAGCACGATCCCTTAACGCGTACAGGCCCTGCTGCTGTGACTGAGGCGACCATGACATGGCTTGAAGAAAAGGTTGGACTGCGGTGGAATTCATTGACGGGCTTACACGATGGCGGGAGGGCAAAGCTAGCATCAGATGTGCTCATTCTGCCCATGACAGGCTTCAGGTAAGTCAATGTCGCGAGGGCAGACACATTCCTTGTGGAAGGGTCATTCCTATGCGATCTGCTTCTGAACTAATACTTGTCTCAACACTGCAGTCCCGGCCGTGGCAAATATGGAAACATGGGTTCCAGGCCATACAGCGATCCAGACGCCCGATTGGCGCATCACGCGATGGGTTCATGGCACAAATTTAACGTCGTGGTCGAATACGGCAAATTTTGCAGAACAATGTTCGGCATGTGCAAGGAGTGGAGCAAGGTGGCTTCCTAAAGGGTCGCTCTTTACAAAATGGAATAGGAAGGAGGGGAAGAGAATGCTTTTTTCTTTCTTTGTGTAGGCGAGCTAGGAAGAGACGGAACAAGAGCAACAAAAGAGGCTCGATCCTCGGTGATTTGCGTTTTTCGGCATTGTGCTGGGAGTTGGGGTTTGTAGTCGTCTTGCATCAGATCAGACATTACAGAAAAACATCCCTTTGCTTGCTGAGGACAAATGACGAGGCGCATTTCTTGAAAGTGTTTGTTGTATGATCTTGCTTATGGCGGTAGGAGTCGATATGGCACAGGGAAAGGCAAGAATGAAGGCGAGAAGGGGGCTTCTTGAAAGAATGATGCCCGGCGCCGTGCTATTGCAGATCAATTCACAGGTATGTGAGGGGTTGGCTAAAAAAGAAAAGAAAAATTAAGAAAAGAACTGTCAGCTAACAGCTGATATGAATCGAAGACAGGAAAAAAAATATGTAGCCAACTCATCCCGACTCTTTGATCCATTACTATCTAGATTCCCGTTCAAATACGCCTCTTCCTCGGCCCTGGCGTTATAACAGTATAAGTACAAGTGGGACAATACGTCTTGTCATTACGTGTCGCCGGATAGACGTCCCTCCCGTACGTGGCGTTCAGGTTCACGGCCCCGACGATAGCACCACTCTCAAGCCGAATCCAAGTATCGGCCGTCCAATTGCCCGCCGCGAGGGCTCCTCTTGACACGCGCAGCTGTCTCGCGCCGCGTATCCAGTTGCCGTAGCCACCGTAGCCAGAGTGCTGACCGAAACAGAGATTCAGGCCTTTTTCTGCGACTGTCATGCCGGATCCGGGCCCGGGGAGGAGATGTTGGTCCCATTTATAGCACCAGGTCGCCCCGTGGTCGTGGCCGGAGAAGAGGCCAATGAGGCCCGGCGTCGTCGTCAAGGCTCGCATGAAGGGGAGATCCTGTCCGCCGTAAGAGCACGAGTTGTGGTCGGACTTATGGCCGTCGGGACACCAGCCCTGTGCTTGAGCGGCGAGAGGAAAGTCATCGTTTATGCCGGGCTGGAGGTTCGGATGGATGGAGTCGCGGCCGTGCTGCTGCTGGAGCACGGCCGAGGCATTCGTCGGGATGTGAACAAAGGCAAGAGAGGGGATGATTTTGCCGTGGTGGGATCGCAGACGAGCATTGGTGCTTTCGAACCATGTCACAACGGAGACGTCGACCCAATCTGGCTGGCCGACTTTGGAGCCGGTAACGTCAAGCTCGCGGAAGTAGAAGCCTCCTCTTGAGTCGAAGAACCAAAGGAGGAGTTCGGGCGCGCATTCTTGATTCGTCACATTGGTGAGGTCAACGGAGCTGCCACAGCCGGCCGGATACACGGGGAGGTAGTAGTTGGATACGCCGGCATTGCGGCCCGGAACCATGGACTTGGTCTTGCAGCCGGGAAATCTCTTTTCGCGGGCGAGAATATCACGCGCCGAGATGTTGAAGCTGTGATCGTGATTGCCATACGTCGATGCCCAGGGCAGGCGGCGCTGCACGAGCGGC
This sequence comes from Claviceps maximensis, assembly GCA_018360255.1. Taxonomy (NCBI): domain Eukaryota; kingdom Fungi; phylum Ascomycota; class Sordariomycetes; order Hypocreales; family Clavicipitaceae; genus Claviceps; species Claviceps maximensis. Next base: position 96,254 of record SRPZ01000063.1, read on the forward strand.
CCAACAATCTTGTCAATATAGACGGTGCTGTTCTCTAGGTAGGCATTCTCGCCGGTGATTAGGTCGCCATTGAGCACGACGAGGTTCGGCGATTCGGCGTTGAGGACTTTATTGAGCACTTTGACCGAGTTGATATCTTGCTGCGGGCCCCATGAATCCCAAGCATCTTGATGATTTATCAGCGAGTGCACAAATCCACAACGTCACAACGTTAAAAGGAAGGAAAAGAGTCAGTCAAGTATATGAGCTAACTTACTCTCTCCGAAATGCAAGTCCTCGAAAATCGATATCTGAAAAGTCCCGTCCTCGTGAAAGGTGAGCGGCCGCGACGAGCTTTTACTGCCGTTGTGGTGGGGTTTGAGGGTTTGGAATCTGAGCGTCGTGGGCGATTGCTTCGACACTTCTGTGAGGACAGACAGCACGAGGAACAATACGGATATGAGCATGGCGACCTTCCTCGCTGAAGGCAAGAAATGTCGTCAAATCCTCAAGAAGGAAAAAGAAAAAAAGAAAAGAAATAGACAGGGGGAGAAAGCTCAGAGAAGATGCTCTTCTATAACCACGAGGTTGGTTCGCATCTTCTCATCCCATTTTTGTCTTTGAATTATTTTGCCTATGAGTTACTTTAGCTTAGAGTTTCCTCAGTGAAGGCAAATATGCCAGTCAAGTTGCATTTTTTTGCCCCTCACATGTCAAGCATCTCATGCCCAGACGGCTGTCATTTGACCTTAAGTAAACCCATGTATCTGCGCTGGCAAATCATGGTTATTATTCCACATTGTGCAGTGTGACGGGCAGCCTGGCTGAGTGGGAAAGAATCTGGTGGGCGGGAAATTCCTGCGAACGACGCTAAAGGCGTTCAATTCTCGTTGATGGCACTTGCATTCCATCAGTATCTTTCTGAGCGTGGTGTTGAGGCAAGTGTCAGCCATTACATCCGTGTAGTACTTCCTTGCATCGTCCCTCGGCCTTGTCCTTGCGAAAGAAGCAGCATTCATTTAAAGATACCAAGAGCGTGACAGTGTCATCCGACGTCCCACTCCACGTCTCTATTTTTTTTTACCATGCTACCCCTATCGGTTCGAGGGCGGGACACCCTTAATCCAGTCTGCATGACTTGCGTCGCGTGAACAGTCGGCGTGTCACGTTGATCATAACACATATCAACGTGCATGTATATACCAATTTGATCCTTTTCAATGATTGGAAGTGAAACACAGTGTGCAATGAAAGACAGGATTGTCTCTAGTTAATTCGTCTTTGCCTTGTTACAACTTGGTTTAAATGGTCATGAAGATGAGCTTTTGGACCTTGCCGTCATTTCCCCCTTCTCTTCCCGCCCTTTTTTGTTTCAAACTTCAACTGTCAATACAGGGTATGGCGATGGTTGAGTAAGAGAATCAATTCATGTAATCTGAGGGTCGTCGAGAAGACTCACCATCGTGTGACTGCATAATGCACATCTTTTGTTTAGCGGCCAGCCACGACTAAGTAGGACCTGGTCACAAATATATTGTGGCAATAGGCTCTTAACGTGAGGCAAATCACTGGCCTGGAACACGAGACCATGAAGTGCCAGTCGACAAGTTTCACCGGGACGGAAAGATTTGGATAAAAAACTTCGCTCAAACCCTTCTACATTTCTGCGTACACGGTGACACATTTACGCTTCAGCTTGCGGTATATGTTTGACCTTGTAATAAACACAGCATATGTCCTTGTCTTTCCATCGCGACACGGTTCGCCCTCTATGAATATTGCTATCCGGGCAGCAGACACCCCAGTATGACTCAAGGGAGTTAAGCGTAGCTATTACCCTAATCACGTAGAGAAATTTCCCAAAAGGGGAGTTTGTCGGTAAATACTACGAGTATGTCTCCGCGCAGTCCATGTGACCATATCCACGTCTGCAAAGGGTGGCTGACATATGGCTTATAAATCCGTGGCGGAATCGCGAAGAGCCTTGCTCGCCGAGCGAACACGACAGTTCCTTGTGTGAGGATGATGCATGCAATCATCCAGTCAGCGTGGCGTTGTCTTGCGGGGACTGTTCTCGGATTTGATTTTCCAGTGGTGAGCTAAACTCGACCACGGGAGAATAATACTCATCATGAGGGCTGATTGTTTTTTATTGTGTTTCTTTCTTTATATTAAAGACAAGAGAGAAAAAAAGAAAGAGAATAGACAAAATGGAAAAGTAAATTGACTGACTGACTGCACCACTCCTATAGACCGATCTATATCATCAATCAGAATCAGTGCTTATTAACTACCATCATTCCATCCGTCTTGATGCCCATTTTTTGTTTTGGTCAAAATAAAAAAAAAAAGCTCAGCTTCCCATTCCATTTGCTGTATGCCAGCTCATGCCAGCAATAAACACCGAACAGTCATTGGGTTATGGTTGTATGCTTAAAATCCCAGTATGATGTGGCTGCGGGCAAAAGCGTAAGATGTGCATCATGCGGCATCAGCGAAGTGGCGGAGGAGGTCGCTCTCGGCATTCGCGAGTTCTAGTAGATTCGCGTCTGCCGATGCTTCCGCTCGTTTGTAAAGTTACTGCAGGGATACGCACATAAAGGCCAATTTTAATGAGAGGGAAACTATAAGAATCGGACATCAAGACCCCGATGTTCTCTGGACAAACTACAGGATAGAGACAGGCCTTCAACTACCCTCTGTGACTCCGAATTCGAAACAGACCTCACCATGTCATCTTCAATCCCTAAAACCATGCTTACCGTGCGCCAGATAGATAAACTGTCTCCAAGCTTAGTCCTCATCGAAACCCCGGTTCCAAAACTCCTCCACGCCTCCGACATTCTCGTCAAAGTGGCCGCCACTGCCCCCTGCTCCGGCGAACTCGACTGGGTACGTCGATATCCTGGTGTTTTCCCCGAAGACAAGGAACCAGTTCCGGGCCAGGATGTAGCCGGAACGATCGTGGCATCTGGTGGGGAGAATTCTACTTTTCGCGCAGGCGACGAGGTGTTTTGCCGTATCGACGCCTCGAGGCCGGGCGGCCTGCGCGAGTACACTATTGCTCTTGAATCGGAGCTCGCTCTCAAACCAGCCTCCGTGGACTGGATATCTGCGGCTGCGATTCCGCTCAGTGCCCTGACGGCTTGGCAAGCACTATTTGACCATGGGGAGCTCGAGAAAGAGGCGTTGTTTGGCGATCAAGGAGCGAAAGCGCGAAATGCCACCAAGAGAGTCTTGATAACGGCTGCAGGTGGTAGCGTCGGCGGGTTCGCCGTACAGTTCGCCGCGGCCTCTGGCGTCAACATGATTGTCGGTGTTTGTGGCACAGATAAGGTCGAACAGGTCCTAAACTTGGGCGCAACAGCAGTAGTGGACTACAAGAAACAGAAGCTCGAATTGTGGGTGGATGAGAACCCCTCGGACAGAGAGGTGGATGTGGTCATTGACTGTGTTGGTGGCGATACCATGACTGGACTCTGGGCAGCCATCAAGGGTGGGGGCAACTTTATCAGCATCTCGGATGTGCCGGATCGTATGCGACCCAAAGGAAGCGTCAAGAAGTTACGCAAGAGCGAATTTTTCATTGTCAAAAGTTTAGGAAGTCAGTTGACGGAGATTACACAGCTGGTCGGACAGGGACTGGTCAAGCCGCTTGTGGACAGCGTGTATGAGTTTCAAGAGTACCAAGAGGCCTTTGATAAACTCGATCGAAAAAGTGCAAGAGGCAAGATTGTCATAAAAGTGGCTGTTTGATGTCGAGTTCTATCTTGCCAAGTACGATGTGAGTGTCTGATTTCAAGCCGTCAAGGATCCAAGTGTCTTGCGTATATGTATGACGAACATAGCTCGTGCGAAACCGTTGTCTCGTTACTTAGTTTTCTGCCTGAGTGAAAGGCTTTGACGTCCTACGCGATTAATGAGATTGTGGACAAGTATTTACCAAGTCTACGACATGCACCATACCCGAATGATAGGGAAGAAGGATGCGCAGCCTTGGAGAAAGGGACGGAACGTAAAGATTGATCTCGTTCAGTAGTAACTCTGTTCCCTCTTTCCATCGCGGATTGCAGAGACGGCGTGTTTTTGATTCACTACTCACACAAATCATCATTGATCGTGAAATGTTCCATCACCATAACACGTAAACAATCTGCAGCATTGTGATCCTATCCTCTCATGTTGACTGCCTGACCAAAGAAATGGTATCGCACTATCAAGGACTCATAAAATTCATCATCGGCATTGCTCCGTCATTGCTGGATTGTGGTGCGCTCAAAGACGACTATACGGCTTCTTTTTTCCGGTCGTGAAAAGATCGAACCTGTCCAGATTCATGACCTTGTCCCACGCAGTCACAAAGTCCTTGACAAACTTTTCATCACCATCAGCACTGCCATAGACTTCGGAAACGGCACGCAACTCTGGATGAGATCCAAAAATGAGATCATTGCGAGTAGCGCTCCACTTCTTTGCGCCCGTCTTGCGGTCGAAGCCCCCAAAAAGATCTTCGCCAACCTTCCTCCACTCTGTATTATCGTCCAATAAGTTGACGAAGAAATCATTCGTCAAGACGCCAGGACGAGAGGTGAAAATACCATGAGTGGAGCCGTCATAATTTGTGTTGAGGGCACGCAGGCCACCGATCAGGACGGTGAGCTCGGGGGCGGTCAGGTTCAGCAAATTGGCACGGTCAACCAAAAGGTGTTCCTGCTTCACGGCGCCATACGACTTGCCATGGTTTCTGAAACCATCGGCCACAGGCTCAAGATGACTAGTTGACTCGATGTCGGTCAGTTCCTGAGTAGTGTCACCACGGCCTGGAGTGAAGGGAACCGTAATATCAACAAAGCCAGCGTCCCGAGCAGCCTTTTCAACTCCAGCGACGCCCGCCAGCACAATTAGATCAGCCATGGACACCGTCTTATCATTGGCGTTGAAGCGCTTCTGGAGACCCTCAAGGGCAGCGAGCACCTTGGACAGCTGCGCAGGGTTGTTCACCTCCCAGTCCTTTTGAGGAGCCAGACGAATACGGGCACCATTGGCGCCGCCCCGTTTATCACTGGCTCGGAAAGTAGATGCAGATGCCCATGCGGTGGAGACCAGCTGAGGAACGCCGATACCCAAGTTGAGAATATCCCTCTTTAGGCCAGCGATATCGCTCTCATCAATCAAAGCATGATTGACAGGTGGAATGGGGTCCTGCCAGAGGAGGTCCTCCCTGGGAATCTCGGGGCCGATATAGAGCGTCTTGGGGCCCATGTCACGGTGGGTAAGCTTGAACCAAGCACGAGCGAAAGCATCAGCAAACTGGTCGGGATTCGCCAGGAAATGGCGAGAAATCTTTTCATATTCAGGGTCGAAACGCAGAGACAGATCCGTTGTCAACATCTTGGGCTTATGGAATTTTTTGGGGTCGTAGGCATCGGGGATGATCAAATCATCGGTCTTGGCTACCCACTGATTGGCGCCAGCAGGAGATTTGGTGAGCTCCCATTCATACTTGAAGAGGTATTCAAAGTACTGATGACTCCACTGAGCAGGCGTCTTGGTCCATGTAACCTCGAGACCACTGGTGATGGTATCTGGACCTTTGCCAGTGCCATAGGAGCTCTTCCAACCCAAGCCCTGTTGCTCAATGCTCGCACCGTCAGGCTCCTTTCCGACATTGGTGGCGGGCCCGGCGCCATGGGTTTTGCCGAAAGTGTGACCTCCAGCAATCAAAGCAACGGTTTCCTCGTCGTTCATGGCCATTCGAGAAAATGTGGTGCGAATATCGCGGGCAGCGGCGATTGGATCAGGATTGCCGTCGGGCCCTTCGGGGTTCACGTAGATCAAACCCATGTGAGCAGCAGCGAGGGGAGATTCAAGCTCTCTCTTTTGAGGGTCTTTTTCGTTGCGGTAACGCACCTCGTTACCCAACCACGAATTCTCGCCACCCCAATACACGGACTCGTCGGCCTCCCATCCGTCAATACGGCCGCCGGCAAAGCCAAACGTTTTGAAGCCCATAGACTCCAAAGCGACGTTGCCAGTCAGGATCAGCAAATCAGCCCATGAGATTTTGTTTCCGTATTTCTTCTTGATTGGCCACAGGAGTCGTCTGGCCTTGTCAAGACTGACATTATCGGGCCAGCTATTGAGAGGAGCAAAACGCTGCTGGGCCTAAGAAGAAAGGAAAGCCAAAGAGGGCCGATGGTTAGCACAATGTATTTTGATGATGGTCAGTAGGACGGATTTGGGACCAGAATATTTCATGTTCCAATTCAATGTCTGGTTCAAACTTACATGACCAGCACCACCTCGGCCATCCTGCACGCGATATGTGCCGGCACTGTGCCAAGCCATCCGAATAAAGAGTCCACCATAATGACCAAAATCTGCAGGCCACCAGTCCTGAGAATCTGTCATGAGGGCGGTCAGATCTTTCTTGAGCCCATCGTAGTCGAGGGTCTTGAAAGCGGCGGCATAGTCAAAGTCCTCGCCGAGTGGGTTGGTGACAGAGGTGTTCTGACGAAGGATATTGAGCTTGACCGACTCAGGCCACCAGTCACGGTTCGTCGTTCCGCCGCCGGCTACGTTGAGCGAAGCGTGGACTGGACACTTGCTCTCGGACATTGTGTATTCGTTCTCACTTTAATTTCCCTTTTTTTTTTCGAGCTGCCCAAAACAGGGGGGCGTTGTGATGATTGATGAAAGTGGTTCAGCTCTTACAGTGGGAACTGCGGTGAAAGAAAGTTGGGAAAAAAAAGGGTCTGGTGGGTAGATGAAATGGGTTGGTGGGTGGGGACTACAAAGGGAAGAACGCCGGTGTAGAAGCGGGACTTGAAGAATTGAGTCGAAGGGTCTAAAAAATGAGGGGGAAATCCAGCCGCCGTGGAAGGTGGTCGCTGCCATGTTCGGTCTCGTGGAGATGTTAACTTGCCACTGAAGCCAGCCCGTAGATCTGGCAAGTGGGCACCAGATTTGACCAGCTAACCTTCCTAGACACGGGTGTAGCATCGGCAGTGGGCTCAGGTAGTCCCGGATATAACAGTTTGTTAGGCAACTTGGTGTAAAAATGCTCCGAGGCACAGACGACCCACTCTGGCTCGCCACTCAAGGGTCTAATGACATGCAGTATGGTTGAGTTGACGCAAAGACGTTTCCTAGAAGTTCATACAGCATAGCTACATACATATCATGTATGTAGGTACATAGCTATGCTGCCGCTTCAATGAGTCTATGCTATTGATTTCATTCCGTCCTTTAAAGTGAAAGCCGTTAGATTAAAAGCGTCTGGCGACATGAAGATGCTGGAATGCACTGGGTTAACCCACTCCACCACATGTAGAGATCATTGATTAATGATACTACTTCTCTTCTGGTCTAGTCAGCGTTCCCCTCCCTCATCACCAGCACTAAGGGGAGATTTCAATGCTTTTACATCGACCCATACCTGCATACAGTGCATGTACTCACATATGCACGCCGCCTCTTCCCGTGGCGCGGCGTACCGCAATTTTGATGGTGCGTACCCTTTGCTAACGCCTCCAGTCACGTGCACGCACATGATGGGTTCTGATCAAGGCCTGCGGGCATCTTAAAATGCCGAAACGATCCCATTGAATGAAACTGAGGTTCAAGGCTGTACGAGGTCATTTGGCTGTAAAGGTTCATGACCGTGGCCTGAACTTCCAATTGTTGCGTCTCACAGATGTGTGGGCCTACGTCGACACATCTCCAAGCTAGCCTGGTGCTCGACGTGGGACCTTGAACTTGAGAGCAGCATCATGTACATGCACGTGTACTACACATGCAGATAGGTAGCTATCTCCCTAGTATGTATAGAATGCACATGCCGTGTCCACAGACAGGGTGAGAAGTGACAAAAGTCCGGTACTCCTGTCAGGGGGAGAATAAGACCCAAAACCTCTACGCGTGGGCAGGCGAAAAAGGTTATTTATGTGTTTCTTGCAGCGGCCGCGTGTCAATGCGTGATTAAAGACTCAGCGGCAGATGGAATTGTCGAACGTATAAGATGGTAACCCACGAGTGCATGACGTTGTCATCGCTATATGGCTGTCTGATATCGCCCGCTCGCCCCGCTCGCCCTCTCTCTCCCACCTCCAACAAATGCACTACGATATTTGCACTAACACCTAACCCTAATCAACCATCTTCATTGTTCATTGTGCTTTGAGACGCCAACTCGATCTCGCATCCGAACCGTTCTCGAGGCTACCCCGTCTTGGAAAAACTACCAAGCCAGGTAAGAGTAACTTATCGCTGTAATTATTGAATTTTTAACAAAGAACTGCAAGATAAACCGTGCGAACCCTACACTGCAGGCCATCAAAATAGGCGTGACGTTGCCGAGTGAGATGTTCAAGTGTTTTTTTTTCCCAAACATGCGATGTGCGCTGAGGAGTCCCAGGCATGAACCATCGATCCCACAAGCGATTATTTATAGGAGACGCAATATGCATAATGTATCTTTTATATTGTGTGAGTCTGATGATTTTGGTATTGTGGAGAAAATGTAGGAAACCTTTCTATCGGGACGTTGAAATAAACCTCGATCCTTGAATTAAGCATCCACGGAACTGTTTATGAATCAGGGTTGATCACTCAGTACTACATAAGTAACTAGCTCAAGCAGTTGTTCTGGAAGAGCCGGATGTCTGCATGTAAAGCCATTTCTGTGACTCAGCTTTGGGGATAGGTCGTGTGCACTGTTCAATAATTTGTTTTGGCATCAGGCCAATGGTTTAATAGCCGAGATCCGTATCATCCTGCATTTTCACGTATTGCAAATTGCTAAATCGTCCGTAGGCTTGCTGCCCTGTCCACTCAATTTGATAGCAAGACTACGCGTTGACAATTACTTTCTGCATATAATTTCTCCGCTCAAGACAGAGAACCAAGCGTCGTCCTCCTTGCCCCAGCGACGCCATGTATCAGCCACTGTATCAAGGTGTTCCTTGGTCGCAAGACCAGCCTTGATAGCGGTATCCGCAAATGACGAGGCAACGGTCCTTTCAGACCATAGTCCACTCCACCATTCGATTTCGTCCCTCGTACTGTAGCACCAGGAGCTAGCGGTAGAAGTGATGGAAGCGGCTGAGAAGCCAGCCTTCTTGGCCCAAGCATGAATCATCCTGCCGGCGTCGGGCTCGCCTCCATTGTGACTCGCCACCGCGCGGTAAAGTGACTGCCAAGTCTTCATGCCTTCCACCTCTGGGTACCACGCAAAGGATCCATAGTCCGACTCTCGCGCTGCCACTAGGCCACCTGGCTTGGCTACTCGTCGCATCTCGCCAAGAATCCCCACCGGATCATTCACGTGCTGCAAGACTTGGTGACAGACAACGATGTCAAAGGTGTTGTCGGCGTAGCTCAGCGAGTTCGCATCCCCCTCAGTGAACTGCACATTTCGCACCCCCTTCTCTTCCGCGTGCGCCCGAGCCTGGTCCAGCACTGTCGCTCCACGCTCTAAACCGATGACGTGCCCCTCTGGGACATGGCTGCAGAGATCCACTGTAATTGTTCCCGGACCGCAGCCAATGTCCAGAATTGTCATGTGCGGTTGAATATAGGGAAGGAGATAGCCTGCTGAGTTGACAGCCGTGCGCCAGGTATGGGACCGGAGGACAGATGCATGGTGGCCGTGGGTGTACGTCGCTGCTTCAGCCTTGTTTGTCATCATGCTGGTATCTGAAAGCAGATTACTTCGTCGTCTTGATCTATCGGATGACTCCATTCAGTGTCCCGGACAAGCAGAAGGTTGTGTGAGGTCTGGTTTGATCTGGAGTGACGTCAGTCAAGCCAGCCCCCTCCTGTTCTGTTTGCAGCGAGCAGCTGAGCACACAGATTAGGTAGCAGGACCCTAAGCGATCAGGCGGGTATACCTTTTCTAAGCCTCGCGGCTAAATGAATCGAAGCCGCGATTGCCTAGGTTGTCTTGACGAAATCCGGATATTTGCTGAGCGTTGCCTTGACGACTTGTCGCGATTTTCAAAGACCGCAATTGATTCGACGATGGCCACGATTACCGAAGGCGTGCGATTGATGATGAGCAAGGGTGCGATTCATGAAAGCACCACACCACGTGAATGATTTTTCGCCGCGAGCCCCGCTCCACCCGCTTTTTTGGGTGGTCGCCCGGCGCACGGCCAAACTTAGATTAGCCCTACGAAAGTGCGAGCACAAGCTGGCCAGGCCAAATGTTAGTGCGTAGGAGACACCCGTCCATGCCGGTTATCCTATAGAGAGATATTGGATTGATTTGTCACGGCGTTTTTTTCTTCAGTTATTGCACTAAAAACACAATGCAGGTATACCTTAGCTGAAAATACGTAGAAACAATACTTTGTCTTGTCTTCCTTGCCTTTGTTGGGCTATAGGTGGGAGAGGCAGTGCTGGGACCGCAGTTTCAGGGATGCACACTAAAAACATCCAACATCGTCGGGATATCCGGCAATCGCCTGTTTATTTTTGATTCGTCTTCAATGTTGTTGATCCGCATGGTCGAAACATGGTTGTTACTTCATTTAGCCTCAATACGATTGCTTATTGCTCTAGTACCCGGAACATGATTAGTTATCGAAAAGAGCTTCTGTCCTAGAAAGAGATTGTAGTATATAATATTCAGCCTGGAACCCGGTTCCTAAAGAGCCTTTCCATCCATCCTTTCAACCCAATCATCAATTCAACTCCCTTCTATCAAAACTTCAGTCACCATGCGTTTTTCCATCATAGCTCTGACCGCCTTCGCCGGCCTTTCCGTTGCCAAGAGAGGCTGCCGCCACGACCCTAAGAACCCGGGGTGGGGTTGGTACTGGGTCGTTCAGGGTGACACTTTGGGCGACATCGGGGCCGACTTTGGTCAACCATATCAACAGATTGCTGAAATGAACCACATCCCCGACCCTAATTCGATTCCATCTTGGTTTACCATCGTCGTTCGCTGCGTCTAATCAAGCATTCAGAAAAGGGTATGTTCTCAAGGCCAGAGTTTAGCTCACTATAACATGCTTTAACACATAACTACGATCAGGATGAGCTTCAGTTCCATCATGGGTTTAGCACCAACAAGTAAACATGAACATACGCATCAACGGCATCACGATAACAAATATAGATTATGTGGGGGTAGACGGAGTTTGGAACTTTGGCAACTTGTACTTATATATATATATGGCACCTGAGCGCTTAATTCAGAATAAACGCCTGCATTGACCGCAAATTAAACTCCAACTGTACTTGAACAAATGTCAGTACCTGTCCGGGAGCTTTAACCGGACTTGTCCGTGTCGCCTAGTGCTTTTGCAGGTCAGCCAGCTCCATCGTGGTGGTCGTTGGTCGTTGGGTGCCTCCCTCCGCTCCCATGATGATCATCACACTGCTGCCTGGTGCCAAGCTAGTATCAATTGGTCAAAGCTTTCAAGGCCATCGTCCAGTCCGTCAGTCACCTTCGTTCAATTCAACACATTAAATGTTTTCCCCGCCTTGACGAAGAATCGTAACCCTTTCGTGTGTAACACCTACGTCTACGTACCTGTCTATCGACCGCAGTTGTTTTTAAGAAAAGTCCTGCCCTTCGACTCCCATTGGAAAAGTCTGGCGACTCGCAGTTGCTCCTTTTTTTCGCCAGCGAATGGATTCCCGACTGGTTTCATCATTGTCGCAAGTTTCACACCCATCGCCTAGCGAACCGACCACTCTCGCACGATGGGGAACGTGAGGATGACCAGCTTGCCTGCCGACCGAGAAGTCGCGTCTCATGGTTGGTAAAATTAATGTTCAGTTATCCCCCGTCGTGTCGTATTTCCCTCTAACTTGGGGTAGATTGTCCCACCTGCATAAAGCGACGCATTAAATGCGACCGCACTGAACCAGCCTGTCTAAAATGTGCCAGCCGCAGTCTTTGCTGCCCGGGTTTCAAGGCCATATACCTGAAATGGAATCAAGGAATAGCCAGTAGGGGAAAAAACGCGGGAAAGTTTGCACCTGTCACCTGCTCCAACTCGTCCAATAATGACAAGAACGCCGCTCGTAAACGTCCCCAACAAGGAGCCCGTCTAATCACAACTCCCAAACTCCCGAAGCCGCAGCCTCAGCCGCAGCCGCAGATGCAGATGCAGATGCTGACGCTGATGCAGACGCAAGAAACGACCTCTTCAAAAAAGAAAACTTCAGCACTTGATCTTGTCACCCCAAGTCCAGATCCGACAAACAACGCAGCCATTGCCGAGTCGTTCCTGTCTGCTTCGATATTTCAAACGCTGATTCATCACTTCTGCACAAAAGCCGTATGTCGATTGACTTGGATCGACCAGCCTCATCACCCGTGGCGCACAATCGTCCAGAGCTTTCTACAACACTCAGCATGTGTTCAACTCTCTGTCGGCAGTCTCGCCGCCGCTCATTTGTCAATGACGCCTGGCATGTCCGCCGAGCAGTCGAGCTCTTTATTCAGCATGTATTCCTCAATGCGCGACCAAAGTTTGCGAATTTTGAGCGCCAAGATGCAATCAGAACTACGACCTAGCAAGCCCATCGTGGAAAAGTCGACCAGTATTCTTTCTGCCACCGAGATTCTGGCATCAATGCTTGCACTCTGCTACACAGAAGTCTTTGTGCCGGGGTCTCGTGATTGGAAAGTCCACTTACGAGCGTGCCGCACCGTCATCAATCTTCAGCAACTAGAGGTTTGGCAAAGTACATCGATAGATCCTGTCCTGAAATTTCTAGTCAAGGATATCAATGACCTGGAAATCCTGACTAGCACGACTGCCTTTGACGATGATGTTTTGCCACTGTCGCCCTTGTCATTGCAGCACAGCAACACCGTGTCTGGCTGGGCCTTCACGAGTTTGATTCACAAGATCACAACATTGGAGCGAAGGCGACATCTCATCAAGCGAACCAAGGGGCCTTTGCGTCCTGTTGATATGGGTTTATGGTGCCGCCGTGCCGAGGACGCGTACAGGCGCACCTTGGCATGCCCAAGGCTGACAAGCGCTAGTCGAAGCCAGGCCTTGCGTGAATGTTTTCAGGCCCTCACCCGTGTCCACTATTATGCTACCCTTATCTATAGCTATCAAGCTTTTGCGACAGCGAAAGAAAAGTCTAGCTCGATCGGAAAGCTGACAAAATATCTTCTTGAAGACGTCAAGTTCATCATAGCTGGATCAACATATGATTTATCTCACGACCTTTTTTTTCCCCTTTTTATTGCTGGGGTGGAAACAATGTCGGATCGAAAACAACAGATGTTCATCGACAAACTTTTCGTGGAGTCGCTCTGCAGGACGGGAATATGGTGTAATTACCCGGCATTGCAATGCCTTAGATCAATCTGGTCCAATCCTGAATTTTTGCTCCAGTATGAGAGTTGGATCGATTTGGCACGTGCAAACGTGGCGACAATAGGCTCGTTTGTCGTGTTTTAGGTTGCTAACAGCAGCACATAGCCTCAAGTAGCGGCAATTGACAAAGTCAGGATTCATAGCTGGAAGTTCGTTTCGCGCCTCAATCCGGCATAGTTGACGCCTTGTCAACGCTACAAACCCTTACAGTTTCTAGAATCTGTACATCTTTGATATTCCAACCTTGGAATTTTAAGCATGATCGTGATGTCTTCTAGTATATTGTCGAATGAAAATTAAGACGTAGATCCTCGTTAGAAGAAGCCACGACCCTTAGCCACATCCACGAGACGGATTTCTGACCACAAAGACAATAAGATTTGGCCAATGGAGCAAAAACCAATGCGCATTTCCTGCTCCCTCCCTCTATGCAACCCACCGCCGTCGCATTGGTACTCGAGTTCATGGCTTCGTGTAATATAACAACTAACAATTTCATATATCCATACTGAACAATAACGCCGCCACCGCCACCGCCTTTCTCCAAATGATATCCATACTCTTTATAAAAGTAATGATCAGTGTTTAAGCTCGTAATCGTCTGATGACGCAAAGTAAAGCTCGCGAGAAGTCGTCAAGACTAAGCCTCGGCTCACGATCGGTGCGTCCTAAAGAGTAATCTGTCGAAACTAGCGGCCGAGCCAACGAACCCCTACAGAGTGCAAGCAATGTCCCTGCCTAGCGTCTTTAGACTTCCACTAGTTTTGACGGTGGCGGTAGCTAAGTATCTCATAACGGCAACGCTATTGATGAAATTCATGGTCGTTACATTTTCCTTGCACCTCGGATGGCGTCACGGAATGGCGTAGCGTCAACTCTCGGTTATCGGATTATTCAACTCTTCAACTTGGTGTAATCATAATACAAGATGAGCGCCTTGCCAAGAATTAAAGACAACTTCTTTTTTTTTTTTCGCATGCTGACAACGTTTGCACGCGGCTGACCTAGTCTCATGTTTGGAGGCTTTATTAGAGCGGAGATACCTGTGTGGCGGCGTGCCGGCCGGAACAACATGGGGTTGACCGCCTCAATATTAGCCTACGCGATGTCGTCACTGGGACTCTGCTCTTCTTTTGTCTGTGATAGTGGGCGAATTATGCATTTGCGGCGCAATATTTAGGCTTCGCTGGAATATGAAATTTGGGTTGTGCTACTCGTCAAAGTTGCCTCTTTTGCTCAGCCAAAAGCCAAAAGCTAACCATAAGCTTAAGCTAAGGCACATACATGTGGACGATCAAGAACTCTTGGGACGAGGAAAAAAATCCTGTCTTTTTCTATCATCCATCCCTGTCACTCCGCCGCGACAAAGAATAGTGGCAGAGCCGCAAGACAAATTATCCGGGCGTGGCTTCCTGCGGCGCGGGTAGAAGATGCGCCGGGGGGGGGGGGGGGGGGACTAACTGTACTAAGACGGACCGCTTGCCACCAGCGCTGGTCTTCCCCTTCTAATTAGGTCAGTCTCGATATAGCCACTTGACCACAAATTGACACACGATTGGTTGCATATAAAGAAAATTAGGGTAGATTGGGCAACTGTTTTTGACATCAGGATCATTGCCTTGAATTTTTGAGATTTGATGGCTTGGATCCAAGCATTAGTTGAATACTAAGCACTAGTTAAACTTGACTTGTCTTAGTCGTAGATTGAAGGAAGAAGCTTTTCCTGACGTCGAAAAGATAAATCGTCATGTTGATGCGATCTTCCAAGAACATTAATATGCAATTGAATAAATGCTATGCCGAGATATATCGGGCTGGAAATTGAATAGAGTTTGAAGGTAGAACAATTGCATCGGTTGCCAGTAGTCGATCCGAGGAAAAAAGAAAGGAAACAATAGAGCTGTCCGGGTCAGCACCAGACTAAACTTACGGCATGTATTTCGCAGACTCCCCCTGCATTACTCTTTTTGGAATCTGCATGCTCAATCGGCGTTTCCCCTCATTCTTCTATTTCCCAAACATGCTTGTTAACCCTCAGCCCAGCGTGGACATGGACGTGGCAACAAGCTTTACCACGGAATGTGAAGGAAACCTAATTGCCATGACCTTGAGGTGAAGAATGAATGAGGCGTTGAATTTGGTGGTGTCTTCGTTCAGCAATCAGACAAAGACAAGGCATTTAATGCCAAGCGCCGATCACTCCAAAATAAAAAAATGCTATTAGCGATGCTGGGTTCGCCAAGAGTATCGAATTAAAGCGTCATGATGAGCAGTCCTTTTGAATGAAGTAGAAGCCACAGCAAAGATAGCACTCTCGTTCCAGCTCATGCAATAGTTGCGAATAACCGTTTTTCTTTTTTCTTTTTTCTTTTTACTTTCTTTGTCTGACCGTTCAATAATTTGGGCGCGCATCGTTTTTTGAGGAATGTAGGAGGCTTCTGGCGGCAGTGGCGCAGAACAACGTTCACCATCAGCATCAACTGAGAGGTTTCAAGAGATTTTGGATGAATATAAAGAAGAACGTTTATCCTGAAAATTTAGCAATGTGTATCAATCATTTGCCTACCCCAAGCAGACAATCTCACCAACATTCAATTTTTGTTTTCACTTCGACTTCACTACCGTGATGAAATCCACCATGTTATCGACAATCCTCTTGATGCTGGCTGTTGTCAGTGCGTCACCGACACCACGAGCAGACTCAACTGATTTCAAAAGTCAAATGTTAGCCTCACATAATTATTTCCGCGGTCAGCACAGTGCCAATCCGCTTGCATGGGACAACTCTCTTGCCTCATCGTCACAGACGTGGGCAAACACATGTAACTTTTCGCATGATGTAAGTTGCAAAAAAACAAAAAAAAAGGCACATTTTGTCAAATCCAACGACGATAAAATCTAATAAAAATCGTAGAGCGCAGGAGAAAACCTTGTCTACAAGACTAGTTACCAATATTGGGGGGAGTTTACGAACATGTGGGGGAGTGAGCGCAAGAAATATAATTACAACAAGCCCGACTTCTCAGCTGCTACTGGCCATTTCACTCAAGTCGTATGGAAGAATACAAAAAAGGTTGGCTGCGCTTGGAAAAAATGTAATGGTGGAGCCGGTAAGGCTGTTGGATACTACGTTGTTTGCAAGTATAGTCCACCAGGAAACTATCTTGGCCAATTTGGTACCCAAGTTGGTCGTCAGACCAAGGGTAGCCCTGGTGATGTATACAAGCCCACATAACGCGGACGAAAAGAAAATACAAAGAAAAAGGAACAAAAATGAGGTTGGAAACATCACAAACGCACGCACAGTTCACTGATAAAAGGAATTATCGATACATCCTACAGTCTCTACGAGAAAGATCTGCTTTGTTTCATTTTGTTTAGAAACTACATAGAACGCTCGTTTGTGAGAAGATCATGATATTCCAAAATGCTGAAAATTGGTTAAATTGACTAAAATCGAGGCGCTTATTGTATCTCGCGAGTGAGAACGTAAAAAAAAAATCTTTTCTAGTCTACAGGGGAGCGGATAAGCGCAGTCGTCGAATTGTACCATTCACCAGTATCGGCGGTTGGTTTTGTAACCAGCCTACTCTCAATCAAGCCACGACTCTCAGATTGTTGATCCCCGTGTTTCTGAAAAAAAAAAAAGAAAGTATTTGAGAGCTTAGTGCTCAAGGTTCTTTCTATTACACATCTAGGTCTTTGTTTCTCTGTCAACACATAAACAAGGATTCTACCTGCTTTACACTTAAGCCAAGCACATATCATGAATACATAAGAACGAAGCTAATATTTTAGGGAGTATGACATTCCGACAATAGAGAGTAGATATATGCTGTGCTGGCAGCATTCATTTTTGCGAGTACGGTCGCCGGTCTCATTAGTACCAATATAACGGCGAGAAGAGAATGGTTCATTGAGATGCTCCAGACGCTGTTATGACTGGGAGATCTACCCACGTAAATATATACATTGAGTTTTCACATGTTTTAGATCAATTGAAGGTATCTCGAATTTAGCCGGTCCACGCGTAGAAATGTAAACAAATAGAAAATAATATTATTGCTATATAAGGCTAGTATACTAAATAATTTCTTCTTTTTTCTTCCTTTTATTTTTCTATAAGGTGATTAGGTTATGTGGCTAAATTTCTCGAGATACCTTCGATTGATCTAAAACATTTGAAAACCCATTGTATATATATATGCAAGGAAAGGACCTCGGAGAGGATGTTGAAAGATCAACGGTCTCGGGATGCAAAGAGGCAAGTGACGCGATATTAGTGTCTTAGATCCCTGATCTGGTCCTTGTACGCGAACAGATTTATGCCACGTAACGAAATTCGCGGGCCGATAAACGAAAAATAAAGCTACTTCGAACCATGAAGAAAAATAAACAGTACGAATGCGTTGGTCAACCGGTCAGCCGATCGAACATGCACTGCCATTATGCAGTGCCGCTTTGGCCTTGTCTTGACAGTTTTTGAAAACACGACTGTGTAAGCGCGGGCAGCGATACGATGAAAGAGTCCTCGGCCTGGACGGCAACCCCCGCGCGCGAGGGCCCATCAACCAGGGCAGGGGAGAGGCGGCGCGACGGCAGCGGGAGCGGGTCTTTTGTGTTTTTTGTCCATTTTGTAATCGGTTGCCAAGACAACGTTCCTACCATCACCAACCTCTCTCTTCAAGAGACGGGCGGTTGCCTTGAGGATGGCTTGTTTATGCCCAGCAACGCGATGGATAAATGGAAGCAGTGCTTGTGCCATAATGCGGTGGCTGGTCTTGGACAGAAACCCAACCCGGGACTTGACCGCCGAATGTTGGACGGTGCAGATAGCGTACTGCGACTGCCGGCTATGGTCGTGAACGACCACTCCAAGCAGTTTCGAAGCACCAGACTTTCAGCGCAGTTTAAAGATGCCATTAAGTTCAGGACATCGAAAAGCCGGGACTAGACTGAACGGGTATACGTAACCGGATATGTCCTCTCAAGACGTACCTGCTTTCATCCACTTTGTCGTTGTCAAACAATGTCTGAGGACTCTGATGCTGGCGCAAACAAAGGCTCGAATCATTGGCAGCCAACACGGGCCGGCCGAACAATCCGGGGACGTCTCCCATGTCCCTTAACCTCTGGCATATCATATCATATTGTGCTGTATGATGTGTGTGCAGTACAAGCGAATCGGGGTGGCAAGGCAGGGCAGGGGCGAGAGGAATAATAGCGGGTCTGATTGGCGAGGCTGCACGTTACCCCTCGGCAGGTCCGGAACCGGAACACACAGGGATCATGTATGGGCGTTTTTCAGTGCAGGGCATCGTCGCGGTGGTATCTGTCTGGTGGGGCTAGGCTGTGCTGGGCTCCCAGGGCCCACTCATCACACAGACCAAACCCACCAGTGCCGCTACTACTGTTTTGCAATCCTTCCTTTGATGCATGCATGCATTGCTTTGCGGGCAGTCGAGACGATGTCGTTCAACAAGGAATGAGCGAGGAACGATTTGTGCATTGCTTTGATGCACAAAGCCGGCACGGAGTGTACGGAGTGGCATGCACAGATTGACCCATCGGGCCCGACTTTCTTCTTGCATATAAAACCCATCGACGCGTTCCCGTCTTCTGAAAATCGCACCAGTATTCTATTTGTTCAATCCAATCTAATCCAATCCAATCTAATCCATTTCATTTCATCTCAATCCACAACACCGAGGAAGATCAGCCAGACACGAATTTATACTTAGCCTGCCACATACACAGTACCAGCCAAGCCATCTTGTGCGCAAGAGATGCGCTTCTTACCTTCATCCACCCTTCTTCTGGGTCTGGCGGCTGTCGAGGTCAGCTTCGCCGTCAAAGTCAACCCACTTCCCGCGCCACAGGAGATCAGTTGGGGTACTTCGGGTCCTAAAAATATCGGACATTTGAACTTGCGCACAAATTCAAATGGTCAATCTCAAGCCAACACACGCCTGGTGACCGATTCTTGGAATCGTGCCTACAAGACAATCACTACTCTGAAATGGGTTCCACAAGCCATCGAAGAACCCATTCCAGTGTTTGAGCCATTTCCCAAGTTCGAGGGTAGTGGCGGTAAATCCAAGAGAGATGATGGCGCCTCATGCTCACTCAGCGAGATCAATGTCAAAGTTTCCGACTGGTCTGCTGATCTGCAACATGGAGTCGATGAGAGCTACACCCTTACCATCACGCCATCATCGCCTGTTGTCGAGGTGACTGCCAAGACGGTTTGGGGCGCTCTCCACGCCTTCACCACCTTTCAGCAGCTTGTCGTTTTTCAAGATCAAGGATTCATCGTCGAGCAGTCCGTCACCATCAAGGACTACCCCAAGTACCCTTACCGGGGTGTCATGGTTGACACTGGCAGGAATTTCATTTCCCCGAGCAAGATTAAGGAGCAGATCGATGGCCTTGCCTTGTCCAAGATGAACATCCTCCACTGGCACATTACCGACACTCAATCTTGGCCGATTGGCCTCCAGTCCTACCCAGAGGTGACCAAGGATGCCTACTCCCCCCGGGAAATCTATTCGGAGACTGACGTCCAGGACATCATCTCATATGCCCGCGCGCGCGGCGTTCGAGTCATTCCCGAGATCGACATGCCGGGCCACTCGGCTTCTGGCTGGAAGCAAATCGACAAAGACATTGTTACTTGCCAGAATAGTTGGTGGTCCAACGACGATTGGTCTCTGCACACAGCCGTGGAGCCCAATCCGGGCCAACTGGATGTGCTCAACCCCAAGACTTACTCCGTCGTCCAGAAGGTTTACTCGGAAATATCCAAGCGCTTCGCCGACAATTTCTTCCATGTCGGTGGCGACGAACTGCAAACCAAATGTTTCAACTACAGTCAAGGCATTCGAGAATGGTTTGCGGCCGACCCCAAGCGCAAGTATTCCGATCTCAACCAGCACTGGATCGACCAGTCCTTTCCCCTTTTCATGTCACAGCAGAACAGTGGCAAGGAGGACCGCCGCCTAATTATGTGGGAAGATGTTGTTCTTTCTCCAGATGCGGCTGCTTTGAACGTTTCAAAGAATGTCATCATGCAATCTTGGAATAACGGCGTGGAAAACATCGCAAAGTTGACCAGTGCTGGATATGATGTCATTGTCTCCAGTGCCGATTTCGTTTACCTCGACTGTGGTTTCGGTGGCTTTGTCACCAACGACGCTCGCTACAATGTTCAAGCGAATCCCGACCCTTCCGGAAACACCTTCTCTTTCAACTATGGTGGCGGAGGTGGGTCATGGTGCGCACCCTATAAGACTTGGCAGCGCATCTATGACTATGACTTTACAACCAATCTGACGGAGACGCAGGCCAAGCACATTATCGGTGCTGCTGCCCCGTTGTTTTCCGAGCAAGTAGACGACACTGTCATCAGCGGAAAGATGTGGCCTCGTGCTGCTGCTTTGGCCGAATTGGTGTGGTCCGGTAACAAGGATCCCAAGACAGGGAGAAAGCGAACAACCTACATGACCCAACGTATCCTCAACTTCCGAGAATACCTTGTCGCCAATGGTGTCGCTGCGACTCCCTTGGTTCCCAAGTATTGCCTGCAGCACCCACACCACTGCGATCTGTTCTACAATCAGACCGTTATCAACTGAGGCCGGCAGGCTCGTTGATTTCATACATATTTCTGCAATCTCACACGCGTAAAGAAATCTTGATGACTTGATGTAATTAGCGATCCCCTAGTTTAGATACTACATATAACGTATGTACATGACAATACAATTGTATAATCACCATGACTGGTACTCCTCACGACGCAAAAAAAAAAGAAAAAAAAAAGAGAGAGAAAACGCGCACTTGTCGCTTGTAGGATTCCACCACGACCCCTCGGAAACGTGAATCAGCTGCTTTTAGGATAAAAAAGATTTGATGTCACACACGGCACTGCCGGAGCTGTATGCAGCTCAATCACACCAACGCTAGCACATACATACACATGTGGTGCATATATTGTCAGGGAACTTGCACTAAAGGGCCGTCTTTTCTTTTGGCAGTGTTACATGTACTGCATATGTATATGGTCTCAAAGCGGGATGTCGCAGTTAGTTTTTCTTAGCTTAACTACTGCTACGAGAGAAATTAGGTTCTGAGTATATATATCTAAGTAAACGAGTTATTTGCTTAAGTGTTGAAAATATTCTCATGACTGAACTAGGTACCTTAGTTTACCCACAGACTCCGGATACCTGAGGACATGGCTACGAATACCAAATGCACTAAATAGGGCCAGTACTAGCTTCCTAAACAATCGTATCTTTTATCAGGAGCTCTATGTTTTTAGCAGGTACTGTGTGGAACTTCCGACCGCGCAGTGCCTGGAATTCTGAGTACGGACGGGCTTAGGGTAGATAGATACTAAAACAAACTAACCTCTTAACCCAATATGTGTAATAGATTCGAGCTTAATGCTCGGATCTAGGTTAGAGCCTAGACGGAGCTATAGTAGTAATAGGTTATATAACCTTAGGGTATATATAAAGGCCTAAATATATTAAAGTAAAGGTCTTATTAATAAAGAGAAGAAGCCTTTTTCTTTTATAGTTTATAATAACTCTATTATTACTAAAAAATAATTACTTTTTAAGCTAAATTATAATAATTATAAACAATTATTGTTATGGTCTGCGGGAGACCGTCCTTTATAGGGACGGTTCCCACAGACTATAACTTAGAATATTAATAATTATATATTATACTACTATACACCTAACTATAACTATTAGTTTTTACTAGGCAGGGTAAATTAAAGCAGTACTGTAAAAAGGGCATAAAAATAAGGTTAAAAGTCTTATATATTTATATTTAAAATCTAGCTACTTATAGTATTTATTAAAAATAACAGCATTTTTAGGGGTCTTCTATTATGTGCTAGAAGACGCACGTAAGAGGTTTGTTACGGTCCAAGGACCTAATTCTTGCCAATTGGGTCAAAAGATCTCTGCAGCCTTAGTTATAAGGTTGTAGTGTTACAAGCCCTTATAAGACTCATTCTAGCACGTAATAGGTGCTGGGGATAGAATTATAAGCTAGCAGTCCTGTGCTAGCCTAATTAGATTAGGGCCTAATTAAAGGGGATCTTCTAAGCTAGGAACGAATAAAAGTGGAGAACTTAAACCCTATAGAACTAATTAGGGCTATTAAATCTAATTAGTTAGTAACTCCCCTTAGGTCTACTAGTTATTTATCTAGCTTATAGCTAGCTTAATGTAGAGTCTCTCTTTTTCCGGTATTTTTAGGTAATACACGGTTGGGACTTGAACCTATGGGCTCGTGAGCACGCGCAATTGCTACCACTTATTACGTGTTAGAATACAATATATAGGGCGTAGGCATTAGCATAAATACTAATACTTTATAAGGTTATAAATAAAGATTATATAAGTTATAGTTAGGTATATAGTAGTATAATATATAATAGTTATTTCTCTAAGTTATAGTCTAAAGAAAACTATTCTTTATAGAAATAGTTTCTATAGACTATAATAAGTTCCCCCCCCTAGAGATTTAGTAAAAGCTAGGCCCTTAGTATATAATAAATAAGAAGAAAAAGAAAAAGGGAGTGTAAAAGCTATTTAATTATAACCTTTATTTAGGTTAAAATAAACTAATTATATAGAATTTCCTAGAGATACTTAAATAAAATTATATAATATCTTAAGTAAAAACCTACTAAATCCTTTCTATATATTTATAGAAAATATAGTTTACTATTTATTAACTAAATTATAACTATAGTAGCTATAAAGGCTAAAGCCTAAGTTAGTATTACTATTGTTAAAAATAACAGCATTTTTAGGGGTCTTCCCTAGTTATTAGTGCCCTATTATAGGCCTCTAATATAGGGCCTTATAGGGGAAGTTAGCCTAAGGCAACTTAGTGTAATGGATTTAAGCTTAATGCTTGGATCTAGGCCAGAGCCTAGACAGAGCTATGGTGGTAGTAGGTTATATAACTATAGGGTATATAAGAAGACCTAGTTATATTAGAGTAGAGGCAGTGCTAGTAAAGGGAAGGAGCCTTCTTTCCTTATAGTTAATAATAACTCTATTATTACTAAAAAGTAATTACCTTTTAGGCTAAACTATAATAATTATTAACTATTACTTATAATACTCTATAAATAATAGAAATAAAAATAGTAAATAGATCCTAACTATATAGGCCCCTTAGCTATAATAAATAAAATATAGAAACTACTATACCTATAAGAATTATTAGTATAATAGGCAGTATAGCTTAAAGAGCTATACTAATAAATACCTATAATAATACCTATAGTAGAACTAGCTATATTTAGTTAGGCTCTAGTAAATCCCTCTACTTAAGAGAGAGTTAAATATAAACCCCTTTTAATAAGCATACCTTATAATAGTAATAAGGTAGTATTTTAGGCTTAGTAAAGCTTTATAGCCTATAAACTATAGGCTAACTTAGACTTTATTAGTAATAACTATAATAAATAGTTTCTTATATATTAAAACCTTAGTCTAAAGATATAAATATAAATTATACTCTTTTTTAAGTTAGAAAATACCTTTTATTATAACTTTAACTACTTTCTTAGGTATTTTAATACTATATATATAGATCCTTACTAAAAGAAGAGAGCTATTTCTAAGCTTAACTAACTTAAATAATGCTTAAATAAATATTTTATAGACTTCTATATTTATTTTAAGTAAAAGCTAGTTCTTATAGAAGGAATTAATTAAGCTAATATAGTTAAGCTTATAAAGCTCTATATTACACTTAATAAATAAATAAGAAATTACTATATTAAGTAAGATATACTATATATAAACTATAATATAGTAATAGCCTATTACTATAGTATTACTCTTAACCTTAACTTTTACTATTTAAAGGAAAGGGCTAAGGCTTACTATTACTAGCCCCTAGGCTATAATATTAAAGGGAATATTATAATAATAGGCATTAACTTAATAAGCTTCTATGCTATATTTAGCGCCTTCTAATTAAAGAAGGGCTTTACCTAAAAATACACTTAATAGGTATTACCTATTATGGTCTAGCCTAGAAGGCAACTGCTTTCTAGCAACAATAGAGTTATTATTAACTATAAGAGAAGAAGGCTCCTTCCCTTTACTAGCACTACCTTTACTCTAATATAACTAGGTCTTTTTATATACCCTATAGTTATATAACCTACTACTACTATAGCTCTATTTAGGCTCTAGCCTAGATCTAAGTATTAAGCTTAAATTTATTATATAGCCCCTCTCTTACTTATATCCCTATAGTAGTTAATATTTAAAGTAAAATAGTAGGACCCTAAACTCTAATTTAAAACCACTTCTTAAGCTATTACTACTATATATTTATATAGTCCTAATTTATAGAGTAATTTAGTGTAAAATTTACTATTATAAGTATTAGTGCTATAGGTATATAGTTAGTAGTAAATTTAGTTATAAATACAGTTCCTAGCCTTCCTTCTAACTATATAACTATACTTTCTTACCCTTACTTATATATATAAAAATAACCCTACTTTATATATTTTCTATTCTTTCTTTCTTTCTTTATTATTATTAAAACCCTTATATTAATAATATAAATCCCTTATTTAATTTAACTACCCCTACCTTTTTATATCCTACTAAGTAATAGCTATAACTAAGCCTAATACTATAATAACTCCTATTAAAAGCTAATATATTATACCCTAATATTCTTAGTTACTATTATACTAATTTATTAATTTAGTAAATATATTAGCTACTATTAGTATACCTCCCCCTCTCTCTAACCCCTTTAGCTCTAGCTATAAGATTATAGGCTATTATAAAGTAGTATTAGGGTTAGAAAATAAGGAGTATACTTTAATTATATAGAAGTATATAGAGTATTAGTTCTATTATAACTATACTATAAGAAATAGGTACTTTTACTATAGCTATAGTTTATAAACTTTTTATATAATATATTAAATAGTAAAGAGGCCTTACTTTTAGGGGAAGAAGATTTTTACTACCTACCCTATTATTTACTATACTACCTATAATATAGAGAATATAATAAAGTAAGACCTTACTATTAAAACTCCTACCTTTTTTACTAATAATAATAAAAAAATAACTAAAGTTATTTTAATTTAAGACTTCTAAGACTATACTAAGTAGTTTACTAACTTATAGGCTACTATAAAGTAGTAGGCTATTACCTTAATACTTACTTTTAGCTTTATATTTACTACTACTCCCTATAAGATATTATACTATAATAAAGTAATTACTTCTAGCCTATTTAAGGTATATAGCTATAATAAAGGCACTATATAGTAAGAAGCTACTATTTACTATCTTTAGTAATAACTAAAGCTAGCCTATATCTATAACTAAAACCCCTATAGTTTTAAGAACTTAGAGTAAACCCCCCCTCTTTAAGTTATTAAAGTTAGATAAGTAATAGCTAGTGCCTAGCTAGCGTTATAAAAGGGGCTATATTATACTATAGTATTATTATATATTATATTTACTACCCCTAGAGATAGGGTTAATAAAATATTTCCTACTATTTACTATAGTTTATTATATATAAAGAAATTACTCTATTTTAACTTAAATTATACTAATATCTCTATATTAAGAAAATTTTCTAGTAACTCCTATATTAGCTATATATAACCTACCTATTTAACTAGTATATTATACTAGTACCCTTATTTATATATATTCTTTATAGCTAGTATTTCTTTTATAGTAAACTTTATAAGCTTAGGATTAAACTTAGAAAGTAAGGACTATAGCTTTAGTTAAAAATCTATAAAAACCTAAAAAAGTAATAGGTTCTTAGAAGTATATTCTATAAGGTTAATATAAAAGACTAAATATATACTACTAAGAATATTAAAGTAAACTATAAGTAGTAAAGGCACTTTAATAATATAGTATTTAGCTATAACTTAGTTAAGCTTTTTACTTAGCTAGCTTAAATAAATATACTAAAGGTTAAGCTATATAAGGTTACCTACTTAGTATTACTTAGCTAAATACTATAATTAATTAGCTATATCCTACTAGTATTATTATATAAAGTTAATAGTAGCTTATATAAGTTATATACCTTTATATATATATTTAAAGAATAAGATTACCTATCCCTTTAAAGATATAAGGCTTCTTACTAAAGCTAGTGTATATTAAACTAGCTTAATATTAAAGCTATAAAGCACTATATAAGCTAATAATTCTATTATAAATAAGATTTTATTATTAAGTATAAGTTAATAAGTAAGTAAGTAATTAAACTAGTTAAACTATAAGAAAGCTATAACTATATAAAAAATAGCCTATACCTTTTAGTTAATATATTTAGTACTACTATTAGTTTATAGGTAGTATACTATTAATAGTAAATATTATACTTTAGTAAGATTATATAAAAATAACTAAAATCTACTTACCTAGTCTAAGCCTTAGTTTAAGATAATTTAGGAGAGAAAGCTATAAAACTACTACTAGTAGTAAAGGAAATATTTAATATAAGCTAGGGTATCTATACTTATTATTACCTTTAGCTAGATATACTTAAAAAGCTAGTTAGTAATTACTATAAGGTATTTAAGCCTTATTTAATCTTCTATTAATAAGTTAGTTATAAAGTCTATAAATATCTAAGACTAGTATCTATTTAGGGCTAGGATTAGTTAGAGTAAGCCTTACTATAGGTATTAGCTCTTTTACCCTCTATAGTAATAATAATTATATATATAATAGGCTATATTAATAAATATACTATTCTAATAGTACTTCTAATATAAGGCTTAAAAAGTAGTATTCTTCCTTAAGTAGCTAAGCATTAAAGAGTTATAAGAATATTAAATTAACTATATTATAAGTAGCTTATACTTTAGCACTTAAAGATAGCTATAGAAGGAGAGTACTCTATAGATATTAGTTATATACTTAGTAATTTACTATTATAAGGTAGTAGTATTAGAGAAGCTTCTTAGGCTATATATAATATTATTTAGCTTAGCCTAGTAAAACTTATTTAATACTATACCTTAGTTCTATAAGTTAGCTATATAATTATTAGTAAAGATATATTAGCTTAAAGGCAGCGTTCTTTACTTTAATAATAATAATAAATTATATAATATAGAGTCCTTATACCTAGAGCTTAACTAGTATTTAACTATACTAATAATATATAAAATTATTAGAGGCTAAAGAATATATTAAGGGGGTAAGGCCTTATTCTATATATTCTAGTTTTATTAGAAAAGTATATTAAGGTAGGAGGCTTATATCCCTAAGTAGTATTATAAATAGTAGTTAAATATAAATAAGAACTCTACTTATTATATCTATTACTTAGTTATAGTTTATAGTGCTATAAAATACTCTAAGTTCTTATAGTTTATTAGAATTATAAATAGTTATACTACTCTATATAGCTTAGCTAACTATACTCTAAGGTAAAATATAACACTTAGTAGCTCCTTATTATAAATAGTATAATTTTTCTTAGCTAATATAAGGTAAGTAAAGTAGTATACTACTAAATAAAGAATACCCTTAGTATTTTACTAGAAAAGGTAGCTACTTAATGCTTTACTTAATATATTAAACTTAACTACTATATTTTAGTTAGAATTCTATTATACTAAGATAGAGTAAGTTATAAATATATCTTTTAGCTACTAAAAGGCAGCTTTATATTTATTTATTTATAAAAAAGCTATACCTTTCTTTATTAAAGCTAAGAGTAATTTAATAACTATAGTAAAGTTTAGTATAAGCTTAGGGTTAGGGTTAGGGTTAGGGTTAGGGTTAGGGTTAGGGTTAGGGTTAGGGTTAGGGTTAGGGTTAGGGTTAGGGTTAGGGTTAGGGTTAGGGTTAG